>CAJQZJ010032464.1:14507967-14546123 GCA_907164525.1 Lophiomys imhausi
GTGTGTGTGTGTGTGTGTGTGTGTGTGTGTGTGTGTGTGTGTGTGTGAATTAAGTGACAGATATTTATTTTCTCACAGTTCTCTGGGCTGGAAGTTCAGGTCAATACACAGTAGCCTGTTTTTCTTGGAGTCATCTTGGCTTGCAGGTGACCCACATGCCACTGCCTGATGACAGAGCTACCTGTTTGTGCATACATATATCGCCCTGATATCTCACCTGTGGCCTAATCTCTCAAAGGGTCTCAGTCCAGTTAGATTGTTATAAGGGCCCAACAGTGTCTCTTTTCTTTTCTTTTTTTTTAAATTTATTTTTTATTTCTTCAAGTTACATCTCAATCACAATCCCCTCCCTACTCCTCACTCCAGTCCCACCCTCTTACCCCTCAACACTCCATCCTCTTCCCTTTTTTTTTTTGAAGTTTAAGGTATATCTTTCTCCCCCCAACAGATATGTCATTTCTTAGTTTTAGAAGCTGTGGGCCCTGCACTTCCTATATAATCATATATATTTATCCCTCTCAGGTCTCTGAAGTGGTTGAAGAATAGATAGCTAGAGTCTCAGAGTTAAATTTTGAGTTGTTTAGGAATCAAGAAGGTGTTCTGGATCTAAGAAGATGTTTTTAAAATTGTGATGTAATTGAGTATGAAAGCTGAGTTAGATATAGAACTTTAAACTCATGGAGATGGTTAGATAGTAGAATGTTAAAGTCAGGTGCCAAATACATATGGACTGGACATCGGGAATGTATGCTAAGCCATATAACTCTCATAATTGCAGCCTATTTATTTCTGTTGTTTTGTATTGTATTTATTGTTATAAGAGAAAGAACCATTTGTTGGACTGAAAGGATTTTTTTAAATTGCTATCAAAATGACAAAATTTGAAGTCCAATGGAGGCTTATATAAGTTATAAAATGACCAAGAGTTATAATATGCCCAGGACAAAGAGTGTATGAATAAAAGAACAAAAACTAGGGTCTAGTGATAAACACTTATTTACTTCACAGAAATACTGATGCCAATTCTCTTGGAAACAAAATGTCATAATAATAGGTATTTTTTCAGGATGAGAACTATCAAGAAAAAAACACTACAATGTTTCACACTACGATCTTTCAAATTTTAAAATATGAAAGAAGATAGTTCCCTCGATTTTGTAGTCCAACACACTATAAAACATGATATATGAAAACCCATCACAGTTTCTCTTAAAAATTAAGACTACCATATTAACTTGCCCAGATAATGAGATCCATGTTATTTATAATTAAGAAATGAAAAGTTGTCTATTTTTTTTACTTTATGATTTCTGAATTTGTTTACAGTTTCCTATGTGATGGGTACTTGTTCTATGACCTCCTTCCTTTTTTATATAGTGCAATCAAGAAAAGAGACAGAAAGGTGACACTGTGCTTTATTCATCAAATATTTTTACAAAAAATCTATTAAATGATTAAAAGTCAGGAAAACCAAAATATTTAACTGGATGGGTACACTGCATTTACTCACCAGTTCCTGTGTCAGAGTGGTAAGTGGTTAAGCAAATCACAGCTCTTTCACTTTCTCGTCCCCTTTCCAGTCATTTATTTTTATGACTACATCAATTCTGCACATCAGAACTGAGAAAGCACTGCAAGAGAAATGTCAATCATAAGATAAAGGGAGCAGAGGTGTAGAGGTAATATTTGAAAAGGGAAAGAAAGAGATAATGTTGAGAATTATAGAAACCAGGCAACCTCATATAATATATTACCAAGGAAATCCAAGCATAACAGAAGAATGGGAGAAAGGTGACATGGGAGAGAGATTACATAAAATACTAATATGCCCCAGAGTTCTGAAACTAAATGGTGAGCGATGTGTTTAGATAAGGTGGAGAGAGCTCATTTTAAACTTGGAGTTCACAATATGAAATGACATAAATAAAGAGATAAGTACTTGAGTACCTAAACAGAGGATAAATGAATTTCCCCGCAACCCTACAGAGGCAGGGAGAATACACTGATTGTTCTTGCTTCTCTGGAGGCCTTAATATGCTGCTCAGGGGAAGTCTACTGCCATACCTTAGCCACCTCTAGAGTCTGTGTCATTAACCTTAGTACTGTTACCATCATTACTAGCTCTGCTGCTTACCTGTGCCATATCTGTTTCCAGACACATAATTACCACCATCTTCCTGGTCTCCATTTACCTCTTCTGCCACTTAACTGCTTCTGGCCTTTGGGGAAGCAATTAATGAATCCCTATGATGAAATCTTTAAATGACACAGGAGGAATGGAGAAAAGTTATTCCTTTTATAGGGCCAGCAATGTATGTCTTACCACCCATAGAAACTGGCCTAAGAGAGACTCAATGGACCCCTTGACAATCATTCACAGGTATATTCATTCATTCACTCACTCATTCATTCAATCATGGATTCATTAGATAAAGACTTTTAGGTACCGTATTGGATAGCTTTGCATCACTATGACTAAATGCTTAGCATATACAATTTAAGGGAGAAAAGACTTTCCTGGCTCATGTTTTCAGAGATTTCAACACAACAGGTCTGCTGGATCCATCATTTTGGACCAAGCAGAAGATCATGGACATGTATGGTGGAGGACACTGCTCACCTCGTGCTATTGAAAAAGCAGAAAGACAAACAGATGAAGAGACCTCAAATCAGGTAATATCTCCAATCAGTCCCTGCCTTCCACTGTTTCCACCACCTCCCAATAATCCATTCGATTATAAACCTATTGATGGAGCCTGGAGAGATGGCTCAGCAGTATTGGCTACATAGAAGCCACATGACTTACTATTACATGCCATCCTTTCAGATGGCATGGAGACTTATAAATGTCTTTCTTCTGTCCAAACAGAGAGCAGAAAATCTTCCTTAATTGATTTGTGCATCCTGCACATCCAACGCATTTTTGTAATTATTGAGTTATATGCTACTTGTGAGAAATTATTTATTTTCAGAATAAAGGAACAAGACACCGAAGACAAGACAAGTAGCTCAGATGATCCAGCCTCACAGACTGCCTCAATAGCTGTTCCTCAAAAATGTGCATCCAGAACAACTTCAAAGGGCTTGCTAAGATGGTCCAGCCTCACAGACTGTTCTTGCCAGGACTTCAATAAAGCCCTGAACTTTCCCACCCAAAGTTCAGCTTTGAACTATAAACTGTTCAGGACATTCAAATTGCTGAGCACTTAGAGACTGGACAACAAATGTTACTATTAACTTGCTTAATCATTTTTCCATTTTCTTTGGGGCCCCAAACAGGTTTTCTACCTCCCAATTCAGCAGGAAGCAATTTTAAGAGAGTGACGCCCCATTCCCAAAAGGTGGGGTGGGTGATTTCTTGGTCATGGATGTTGTTTAGGGGAACTGGTTACAAGTTGTTAAATGGTCTTGTTAAGGAAGATATAGGAGGTTAGAGTCAAGGATTTCTCTTTCTTTTTCTTTCCTCTACCCTTCTTTCTCTCTTATATAGGGGGAGAAGACTTGAAAAGAAAAAAGAGGGAGAATATGGATATGTAATATAGAAACGATAAGATATAAGGGGAGATTATTGAATCTGTTCTGAAACTTAAAGCTGTTGTTATTCTCAAAATAAGATTATCTTTTGACACATTGGTATAGAATTTTATATAGTTTGGCACACATATATGTATATTTCAATTCTTATATAAGGTATTGTGCCTATACAACTCATTTGAAAGTACAGGTTTACTTCCAAACCTTTTATGGGTTGCTATTGCCATCTATTTAGGAATCTGAGTAATACAGGCTGATGGCTGGCCAGTCAAGCTCCCAGTCATGTCAAATACTAGTCTTAATTTATCACAAAATAGGCTTACTAAGTTAAACAGATAGTAAATGGTTAAAAACATAGTTTGCTTGCTCAAACATAGATAGATAGATAGATTTATAAATAAATCAATAGATGTCTTCAAAACCCTCAGAAACATACAGAAAATAACATTTAAATATGTTTTTATTATTTTAAGAATTGTTTGACTTAAGACAGTCAGCTCCTGGCAGTTCCCATTTGACTTGCAAGGAGATAATGAACATCAAAATATCTCCATCAGAAGATAATTCTTACTAGGCAAAAATATGCCTGCTCTCTCAAAAGACTATATACAGTCCAAAGTGATGAACCAGAGCTTAAATGTAGGTAAGTTGATGACCTGATTCAGCAGAGAAAGATTGGGAAAATCCATCTTATTTCCTGCTGCACAATTTAGTCTGTGAGAAATCCTTGGTCAGAGGCTGGAGGTGATGTTCCAACGGTATTGAGAGATATTTATGATTGTCTAGGCAGCAAACTGTCATATTTCTTTTCTGGAAGCTTCTCTCCTATGCTTCCTATTCACTCAAATATTAACTATCCTTTCTTATGTCTTTGATGGGGTTGGAGACATAATAGATATAAAATTTCAATTGAACTTGAGTTGTTTGGAATTTAAAACATTATTTTCAAATATAAATGAATTCTTTAGGTTTATAAATATAGGATATGACAGAAAATATTTAGCTTCAGAACTGTAGATGCACCAAGATAGGTGATTTTTTTTCTTTTACAAAATTGCTGGATTCAAATAAGCTAAACATTGTGTGTAACATTTATATATGATTTTCTTGATTGCTTCATATTTGTTCTTACTGTTTTTATTATATGAGAAAAAATTAGCCTTTTTTTAGACAAAAGGGGGTACTTGATGGGGTGATGTTATGCATTCTAAATGTTAATTAATCTGCTCCCAGAAGCTTGCTTGCTGTACACCAAGAGATGCTGTGTTACTTTCCTTGTCTCTGATTGGCTAAATAAGTGCTGAGACCTGAGATTGGGCAAAGTCAGAGGTAGGTGGGACAAAGATGCTTGGACTTCTGAACCAGAGAGGTTTATGGGTAGAAGAAGCCTCCAGTAGAATCTAGGACAAGCAGCAAGAGCAGGAAGGATGACACACACCATGGGTTAGAGAAAAGAATGTCATTCCATGTGCCCTGGAACATCAGCCTAGCGGGGGAATAGCAGTCCAGGGGACGTATGTATATATGGAATCATATTTGTGTAATAGAATCAAGAGATAGCTTAGAAGGCCTAAGATTGCTCAATCCAGGCCAAGTCTTGTTAAAATCCATCAGGTCTCTGTATGCTCATTTATAATGGTAGGTTAAGGATTAACACCACCGACCAATTAAATATAATATAAATACAAGTAAATAATTTAATTAATATCTTCTATAAGTGGCACCCAATATAGTTTAATTAATTAATTCTACACAGCATCTATGAGCACTTGCTGCTCTTACATAGGACCCAGGTCTTCAGTTCCTAGCATGCACATGGTGTCTCACAACCTTCTGTTACCAGTTCCAGTAGAGCCAGTATCCTCTCCTTGACTCCCATGGCTGTCATATGATATGGTACACATGAACCCTGAAAGCACATATACATTAAAATGAATGAATAATTTAAAACAACAAAATCACCTATTGATGGTTTCATCCATTGATTAAGTTGGAGTCTTATAATCTTATCACTTCCCATAATTCTGTTAGAAGGCAACCAAGCTTTCAACATGAGTCTAGAAAGATAACAAGAGCATCTGAACAGGAAGGAAATGAAAGCATCATGGAGGTTCAGATGACTCATAAGATGACTCATAAGGGATATGCAGAAGTGAAGTTGGCCAGGGCAATAAATAGTAGAGCATTCCAGACAGACTCTATATGGTTTTACCAGCACTGAGAAAACAGACTAGCATTACCATTGTGTTTGTGTGTGTGTTCATATGTGTGTATCTGCTGTTGAGACTTGTGTATCAGAAGCCCAGTGTATGCTAAGCAAATGTGCTGCCACTGAGAGCCCTCACTCTCAAATACCATGTGAAGGGCAATCAATTACTTGTCTACTTTTTCACTAAACATGTTCACCATACTATTTTGGCTTCCGGCTTCATATGGTTTCACTAGTACTGTCAGTGACATTTATTGACATTTATTTCCCTGTGTGCCACTCTGCCCAGGTTGTTTTACTTGTGTTGCTGGGTTCCAGCACTTCCTTTTATGGACGGTGCATCAGTATGCTGCCTTACAAACATTACATCTCTGCTTGCCTCCTCCTTCCCTATCTTTAGTTGGTGTGGTATATTGATTTCTTTCCCAGGCTCTATATTTTTCATAGCTAAAATATTTTTTAAAAATCCTTAGATGATTTCACCTTCCAACCATTCATAAATACTTTGCTTGTTAAACATCAGATTTAAGCTCCTTGATTAATACTCTAATTCCCTGGAGTTAGCTACTCTGATCATTTCAAAGAATTTCCTAATGGAATGAGAAAGTTCTTGTAAATCTGGCCACATAATTTCATGACTAAAATAAAAGACCCAATAAATGTTTCCAATTGCAACCACTAAGGCCATGTGAGTAATAGATTACTATAGGTGCACCATGAAGTCTACTAGTAATGCCCAGTTGTTAATAAAAGCCTTTAACTATCCTGTTCCCTCTTACACATGCACACATTAAAAATAAGGTTAATTAGGGTGAATACATTTTATGCAGACAGTCTTGACTCTGTCATAATTAAGTTATAACCATTATACTCAAATATATCAGTGTCTGGGAATAAATATTATTTATTATTAGAGACATTTCTCTGGAGGTTAACTCATGCCATCTGCCTGACCATGTTCAAATGAGAAGTCCTGTGTATGAGGAGGCAGGCTGCTGCTTTGTCTACCTGCTGACGTCCTTCTAACCAAAGCTTTCTATCCACTTGCTGCATTGAGTGAGCACACCTACTCTCTATCTTGATAATAATGAGAGAATGAAAGACAACACTGGAAACTGAGGGAGTTACCTGAGCCAAAGCTTCAAACTCTTGACCATTTTCTTCTTCCGTTTGGAGGAGGGAAAAGGAGATGGTAAAGAGAGGAGGGAAAAAGACCACCCTCCCATCGAACACTTGAATTTCCAAATCTACAAAATAGGGACAGTTATTATTCCTTTTATACACTTATGAAGTAAGGCAGTCACTTGTCTATGAGCATAGTGAGTAACAGGATGGCCTTGAATTCCAACTGTTTTGTCTCCAAACACCAGTCCTGGGAAAACTGTCCTCTTAGCGAGTGTTTTTAGTCAGAGACCTCCCACTTGGGCTCATGCTACTTTGTTCTGAGCTGCCTGTGTATCCCTAGCAGGAACCCTGATAAAGGAAGGAAGATTCTGACCTGTTGATTATGCCAACTTCACCAAATCAGCTTAGTCAGGACCTCCCAGGATGACCTCTCAGTACCTAAGGAGCCCCAAATCTGAGCTCCCTCAGTAACGCTATTATGTACCAGCTATAGCTAGACATGTTTGTATGAGATCAGCTGGATTAATGTCTCCAAAAGTAATCAGAATCCATAAATAGTTTTTGCTAAAATTGGATACCTTTCCAAGGTTCTACTATTAACTTACCTCATTTTTACTTTGGAGTTAGAACTAATCCACCTTCTAAAATCTTTATAAATTTCGGGTTCAAACATCTTTGGTAAATAAAATATCTAAATAAAAGCAGAGACGGGTACATCTCTGTGAGTTTAGAAAAAACAAATCACCTAGGACATAAAACTTCGGGCACATCTGTTCTTAGATTGGAGCGACAAAGGTGGAAAGACCCACCTTAAATGTGGACAGAATCATCCCTTGGGCTACAGCCTTGTACTGAATGGAAAACAGAAAGCGAGCCAAGTGCCATGTCAAGCTAAGCATCATGTTTATATATCCTGCTTTCTGAGTGCAGATGCAAGATGACCAACTGACTCATGCTTCTATGGCCATGCCTTCCCCACTATGGTGATCTGACCCCCAAACTCTGAGCCAAAATAATCCCTCTTTAAGTATCTTTTATCAGGCATTTTGTGACAGGAACAAATAACACATTAACTGTGTCTGGGAGACACTAAGTGAGACTTGACTGCTATTAGCCTGGAAGGAGTAGTCGCTACAAGCAATCATGCTAATTTGAGAATCCCTAAAATGAGCAAGTATATTGTCTACGAACCTCTTCCAAATGTGCACAATATCAGTGATATTAAATCTGACAATTAATGAAGATGATATATTGCAATTCAGAGACACCTAAGTAAACATTTATTGTTTCAGTAGTACAGCTTTCATTTAGGATTCTGAGCCTATAGTTTGTTTCTTTTCCTCTCTGGTCTCAGATGTTTGTATTGGCCCTAGAAATCTTCACAGGTCCTAAACACTACTCCTGTGGAAGCTGATAGCTAGAATGGCCTTGGCCAATGTAAATAGGACCATGCGGACCTTAGTTTTTCTAGCTTCAATCCCCATCCCCATCATAGCTGATTTCCCAGAGAACATTTTCTTTTCCCAGCAAGAGTCTGGAAAGGTAGATAGCCATTTTAAAAAGAGCCAAGCAGCAATTCAGAGACAGATAGTGAGACAAAACCCTAGGTACTGTCAATGAGCCAAAATTTCTAAATCACTTTTGGCTAAGTTCAGAGCTTATACCAAAACCCATGCCAAGACTGACCCTGCAATTTGGCACAAGTAGGAGAAATAGTGACTTGGTAGCAGGTTGTGACATTGATTATATTTAATCCCCTTAAACAGAAAGAATTGCTGCATGAGAGAGATATAGATACCCAATAGTGTGTCACTTTGATTCCAAAATATTCAGGCTTATATGCTCAAAGATTAAAATTTTACCACAGTGCATCAGATAGATTATTTAGTATTTAGTGTAAATAACATTATTTAGTATTCTGAAAGATTTAGATTTCCAAAACTGCCTTTACCCTCACAGTCAATAATAGTTCTCAAAGTGTGGCAGATGGTGAACCTTGAGAGCAGAGATTTTTTTTAAATGATACTAAGGCACAACTTGCCTTTGTGGCTTGCATTTTGAAAATGCATTGCAAACCAGTGGTGAATTAAGCTGGTCATCCATAAGGACATACCAAGGCTGCAAAATCAGAAAGGACCAATGATGAATGTATTCTGTACCATCACTCAAGTAAAGAAAAACAAATATGTAAGAAAAAATAATTTCACTCAAAAATGTTAATGAAGCAGTAAAAAAATCTTATTAAATCTCAATGCTTTATATTATATGCAGTGCAAGAGCAGAGATAAAGCATTCTGCTACTTTCAAAGTCTGGGGGTTGAATAGAGGAAATTTTGAGTTACAGACTAAACTAGCCCTTTTTCTCGGGAAATCCCATTTATGTTTAAACATATAACTGACAACAAATTATGGCATCCATAGTTAGGACATTTAGTAATCCTTTTTTTTTTTTTTTTTTTTTTTTACTAAAAAGAGATATGAGAAGCCCGGTGCTTGAAATAAAAAAACAAACTTGATAAGTTTCAAACTTTTAAGTTAAAACTACAAGACTTGAATTTGCCATAATATTTCACAATTCTAAAGAGCTTCCATAGTGAGACTGGAGGTGACATGAGTGAGCATGATTTGTGTTCATTTATGTGTGTGTATGTGTGTTTGTGTGTGTGTGTGTGTGTGTGTGTGTGAGAGAGAGAGAGAGAGAGATGTACATTTACACAGGTAGAGTCAAGAGGAAGTCACTGGGTATCTCCTCTGTTCTCTGTAACTCTCTGCCTTATTCTCTTGAGTCGGGGTCTCTCACTGTTCTGAAAGCTCTCTGTTCCCATAACATGGAGTTACCCCATGGCCATGTCTAGCTTTTTTACCTTAGTTCTGAGGAATGAATGTTCGCACAGAAAGCATTTGTATCGACCAAGCCATATCTACCCAGCCCTGTGACATTTTGATACTTTATAATAAAATAAATCAATATTTAGAAGAGGTACATAATTCAATTAGCTACTTCTTCCCATGACCAGTGCTGATTATCAGACATCCATTCAAGACCAAAGGTAAGTCAAAGAATTTTAATGCAAGGGATCCAAGATGGCGCCGACCATAGAGCATTGTATCTAAATAGTAGGTGAAAGAGATTAGTCACTGCGGAGTAAATGTGAGGTCCCATAGCCGACTGTGAAACACAGTGTCTGAATTTCTAGAGCGAACACTGAGACTGGTCACCACGCAAAACAGCACATGCAGCTCCAGGGAACACCAACCTGAGATCAGCCAGCTCAGTTACCCATCTGGAGGGGAGCGCAGGCTAGAGAAGATCTAGCTCACACTCAGATCCAGCCCACGGCTCCAGCCACAGATCAGCAGTCAAGCCTGTCTGCCTGATATCCAGTACACGGACCTGTACACCCAACAGGGAAAAACACCCAGACCACAAGAGCAAAGGTAAGATTTTCTTTCTGGAGTTCCCAACGTGGCAGCATAGTGTGCACTGTAGCTGAGTGGCAGAGACATAACCAGCTCTCAGGTCCTCAAAGGATAGCCCCCTCCCCACTCCAATCCCCTGTATCTTGATCCAGTTGCATTAGAAACAGTTGAGGAGAGTGGCAGTCACTCTCCGAGAGCCAGTCTATTACAGGAAACTACCCACCATCTGGAGGTGGACCCCAGGATCTGAGGATCACCCAACTTCCAGAACAGGGAGTTTTCCTGAGCACCAAGGTCAACTGACAAAAGAAACAAACAGACAACACCAGGGTCAATCAGATGATAAAAGGTCAGTGCAAGAACACAGTAAAAAAAAAAAAACACATAAACACAAAGCAATATGATGCCTCCAGAACCTAGCAATAATGCTACAGACAACTCTGGACATCCTAACACGATTGAATCAATCTGGAGATATCTTAGAAAATTGGGAATAGTTCTACCTCAAGACCCAGCCATACCTCTCTTGGGCATATATCCAAGAGATTTGAACCGAAACCACAAAGACATTGCCTCAACAATGTTCAATGTAGATTTATTTGTAATAGCTAGAAACTGGAAACAACCTAGGTGTCCTTCAACTGAAGAATGGATAAAAAAAAAAAAATGTGGTACATTTACACAATGGAAGACTACACAGCTATCAGAAATGAGGAAATCATGTAATTTGAAACCAAATGGATAGAGCTAGGAAAGCTCATCCTAAGTGAGCTAGCTGACTCAGTCCCAGAAAGATAAACATGGTATGTACTCTCTTATAAATGGATATTAACCATACATTACAGGATAACCATCCTACAACACACAGACCCAAATAGATAGGAGCCTAGCATATCTATCCTAGGAAAAATTTCACCCAGAAGTGAGTCATAGACTCTGCTGCAGGTTAGTGGAACACCTTACCCTAGATGGTGTGCCATATCAAGCCCCAGTACAAGTGGAAGCTCTTGTCCCTCACATGACTGAAGAACTGAGGGAGTATGATGTGTGAGGGCCTACCTCATCTGAGGAGAAGGAGACTACCAAGTAGAGGAACAAGGAGGGAAGGAGGGAGGGAGGGAGGGATGGAGAGAGGGATGGAAGGAGGGAAAGAGAGAGAAGCCAGGAGGGGAGGAGGAAGGAAACTATGTTCTAGAAGTAACTTGAGAAAACAAAATAATACTTTTATTTAGAAAAGAGTTAATAAGCTTAAAAATATAATAAAAATACAATATAAATTTTTCAAACTGTAATTTACCAAAGGTATACTTGCCTTACTTGCTTGAAAGGAAAAATGGCCTTAATTTCAAATTGGAATGCTAGACTGCAGGTGGCCACATAGCTTACATAAACTTGATAGCAGCTTAAAAGGTTTTTTGTAGATATAAAGGATATTTTCATGGTTTAGAATTAAAATGCAGGTAAGAGGTTTAAAATACTGTAAATAAATTAAAGGTTACTACAGTTCAACATGGTTTTCTAAATCTCCAATAGTTGAAAAAATTTGGAGCTAAGGTAAAATATATGAACTGTGTGGTGTTAGCCCATGCCTTTAACTCCCGCAGAGGCAGGAAGATCACTATAGAGATAGTTGTGTTATAAATTCTAGAGTTACAAAGAACAGAGTGGTGATGGTGCACACCCTTAATCCCAACACACTAGAGACAGAAACCTGCAGATCTCAGAGTTAAAGGCCAGCCTGACACAAAGCAAGCTCAAAATAGGGAAAAACTTCAATCCAGGGGTGGTGGTGCACACCACTAATCCCATCAGTTGGGAAGCACATGCCTTTGATCCCAATACTTAGAATGCAGAGACAGGCACATTGGATTTGGAAGGATTTAAGTTTAAAAGCTACTCACAAAAGGCATTCTGAAATTCAATGAAAATTGTCCTTTGAGATCTCAAAATATATTCACTTAAAGGTTTGTTTAGTTCCAAAATATCAAAATAATTTCTTTTTTAATCTCAATTGAAAGATAATACTTTTTATATTGTCAAAAAACCAAATTTGCTCCAGGAAATATATTACCTGACCACCCCACCCCACCCGCAAAAAAAAAAAAGTAGTGTCCCTGAGTTAGGATTAGGGCGGGGCTCTGTTCTTATCTTTCCAGGAGATTTAAAGCATCCATACAAGGAATCCAGGGACAACTGGACAACAGAAACCTCAGAAGAAAACAGATCAGACACCAAAGAAGACAAGTTACACAGATGATCCAGCCTCACAGACTTCTTCAATTGCTGTTTTCTCAAATGTCTACAACCACAACACAAACTCTACAACTCAAAATCACTAAGATTGTTCAGCTCCACAGACTGTTCTAGCCAGAATTTTAAGTAAAGCCCTGAAGCTTAGCTTCTGTCTACAAACTTCTTAGGACATCTAAATAGCTGAGCACAAAAGGACTGAACATCAAATGATTCTATTAACATTTTTAACCATTTTTCCATTCTTATTTGGGCCCCAAACAGGTTTAATAGGTCCCAAATCAGCAGGAAGTCATTTTAAGAGAGCAACATCCCATCTCCAGAAGGTGGGGTGGGTGATTTTCCCCCCAGTGGTCATTTGATGGGTTATAGATACTTCTTGTTATTTAGGGGGAGAGATTACAAGCTGTTAAATGGTCTTCTTAAATAGATTTTGGAGGTTAGACCCAGGAACTTCTCTCTTTTTCTTTTCTGTATTCTTCCTTCTCTCCTATATATGGGTGAAAAAACTTGAGAAAAAATGGGATATATAGACATAGTATAGGAATAATAAAGAAAAAAGGACAGATTATTGAATATGCTCTTATGCCTTTGTATATTGATACAAAATTAAGATTATATTTGGCTAAATTGGTATTGATCTTTGTATATTGATACAAAATTAAGGGTAACTCTTTTTAAGGTATTCTACCTAGGTAACGCTTAAAAATGAAATGTGAAGTTTTGGCTTTTTGATACCAACTGTCATAAACCGTGTAGGATAATTAAGAAATGCAAACTAATAGTCATTCAAGCATGTCATTTTGCTAGGTACTAGGGAGGTCTATCACAGTTATTTTCTAAGTTAATCAGACATCAAGTTGCTAAGAGACAAGTGACATTTGCTTATCCAAATATAAGGAGATAGATAGATGGTCTTAAAAAACCTCAAGAGATCTGCAAAATATGGCATTCAAAGATGTTTTCTTAATTTAAGATTTTTTTGATATTGAGACATGTCAGCTCCTGGTAGCACCCCCTATTCTACTCCAAGTAGAAGAGGATCATTGAAGAATCTCCAGTTGGAGATGGTTGAATTAGTGGCAAGCCTATCTCTTGGCAAGAAAAATCCCTTATTTCAACTGTAGACATAATGCTGTCCAAATAGGACAAAACTTGGAAGCAGGTAAGTCAACAGCCTAGCTCTTCCAAGACAGGGTAGGCAAGTCCTTCATAATTCCTGCTTTACAATCAATGTCTGCCAGAGAAACAGGGCCAGATGGCTGAAGATCGATGCTGTAATGTATGGAGAGAAATTGGGAATTATCCAGGCAGCCAATTGTCTGTCATTTGTTAGTTTTGGAAGCTGCTGGCCCTGCACTACCTATATAATCAGATATATTTATCCCTCTCAGGTCTCTGATGTGGTTGAAGACTAGATAGCTAGAGTCTCATAGTTAAATTTTGAGTTGTTTAGGAATTAAGAGGGTGTTCTGGATTAAGAAGATGTTTTTAAAATTTCGATACAAGTTAGGGTGGAAGCTGAGTTAGATATAGAACTTTAAACTCATGGAGATGGTTAGATAGTAGAATGTTAAAGTCAGGTGCAAAATACTTATGGACTGGACATTGGGAATGTATGCTAAGCCCTATAACTCTCATAATTGTGGGCAACTTATTTTTGTTGTTTTGTATTGTATTTGTTGTTATAAGATAAAGAGCCATTTGTTGGACTGAAAGGGGGAGCTGTTGGGGAGGAAGATATACCTTAAACTTAAAAAAAAAAAAAGGAAGTGGATGGGGGTTGAGGGGGAAGAGGGTGAGAGGGTGGCACTGGAGGGGGGAGTAGGAAGGGGATTGCGATTGAGATGTAACTTGAAGAAATAAAAAATAAATTTAAAAAAGTGAACAAAAAAGAATTTTAATGTAATAAGAATATGAAATTCCTTGATCTGACCTAAGATTACACATGGTGCAATCTTACAACTTCTTGGTGGACACCAAGATTCACAGTGTAAACAACTTCTTTTTTTTTTTTGGTTTTTCGAGACAGGGTTTCTCTGTGTAGCCCTGGCTGTCCTGGACTCACTTTGTAGACCAGGCTGGCCTCGAACTCGCAAAGATCCGCCTGCCTCTGCCTCCCAAGTGCTGGGATTAAAGGCGTGCGCCACCACTGCCCGGCTTAAACAACTTCTTAAAAATTGCCATTTGTCACGTTTTGATGGGATAAGCAAGAATAATGATGTCAATTACCCAAAAAGACTCTGAAAATCTTCAAACAGCGGATTCCCTACAAGGCCATAATTTCTTCCTACATTTCAGCCAAAGCATCTCACAAATGTAGAAACATATATAAGAATGTATCTTCTGTTAATCTAGAAATTTTAATTAATTTGTTTAGTTTCTGTGGGTAGGGGGGTTATTTGTTTAGTCCTGGCTGTCCCAGAACTTGCTATGTAGATTGTACACTTGCCACATGCTCACAGAGATCCTCTGGCCTCTGCTTCCTGAGCATACATCACCATGCCTAGCCTAATCTAGGCATTTTAAGATTTACATGTATGTAAAGCAATATGCCACTGTTTTATATTTTTTTCTATAGAAGGTAGAATTAGGGTGAGGGAGACAGGATGTTTGTCTACAATTTCCAAAGTCCTGAGTTTGATTTCCAGTACCACATGAACTAGATGCTACCAGTGTGACCAGTCTTAGCACTTGGCAGGTGGTGGCAGAAGATCTGTGTTCTAGGCCAGTGGCCATTGTGACATCACCATCTGATGAGGGCCACAGGAAGGATCACATGCCGTGGCCTGTTCACAAAGCTCTGAAGATACGCTGCTTGGAAGAAGCAAGCTACCTTACTCTGCCTGTTGCTGCCTTTGGTGTTATCCACAGAATATTCAATAATGTGAGCAGGAAAGAACTCCAGCACATAGGAAGAGAAAGGACATCCCATACAAAGGCTGCTTCTTCCCACAATTCCTGTCATGCTTCCCAGCACTTTGGGTCTTATCTGTCAGTGAAAAAAAAATGTACAAATTTCACACCAAAAGAGTGAAAGCCGTTGCTGGGCACATGTGGACTTCAAATCTCCACAAGATCAGACGATCTCTTAAAAATGTTTACCAGAAGTGTAAGATCCGGCACTCACACTCAACCAGCTACCCAACCACTATTTCCTGTGATTTCGACCAAGATGCTCCCAGTTTGAATGAAGAAACTAACCTAACAGCAATGCTCCAAGACATTAAAGCGGGACAAATGGAACTCCTCAGCCAGATGACTGATATTGTCAATGCAATATCCAATATCCAGGAAAAGATCCACCATTATCAGAAGCAGATGGAAGTACTGGAAACCAGAATAAACATTAATGAAGACAGACAAATCACAGCCACCAAAGACATCCTCTCCATGAAAGAAGACATCGACATTCTGAAGAAGAAAGTGACTGAGCTGGAAAGCCAGAACTCTTACTCCAGCATACACTGCTTAGAGGTTCTGGAGGAACAAAAGGGCAGAGAAATTGTACAACTACTCCATAAACTCCTACAACCTGAAACCCCAAAGGGCACAGCCACCTCTGCAGACACTGCAGTTTCTTCGGCAGAATCGGAGAGTGTGCCCAGTTCTCCAGAGCTCACTGGTCAGCTTAAGAAAAAAATATCTCAGCCGGGCGGTGGTGGCGCACGCCTTTAATCCCAGCACTTGGGAGGCAGAGGCAGGCGGATCTTTGTGAGTTCGAGGCCAGCCTGGTCTACAAAGTGAGTCCAGGACAGCCAAGGATACACAGAGAAACCCTGTCTCGAAAAACAAAAAAGAAAAAAAAGAAAAAATATCTCCTCAAATCATAACTCAGAAGATAAATAATAGCCTCCAAAAGGCACCAGAGAGCTGTGCAAAGGTAAGCTCAAATATTTATATTTACCCTGACTTCAATACATGGATCAAGCTCACTTTTGTTCATGGAGGAAATTGGAGATTTTTCCTCAGTGCCACCAAGTTAGAGGAATTCATCCAGTGGCTTCTGTCTAGGCCAACCATCCTTCCTGAGGAACCACAAATCATACCCCAGAGGGACTGTGCCAACTTTGCTGGACCCATTGAAAGCTTGGTGGCAATCTGTCTCTCTCTTTTCAACTATGTTTACTGCCTTTTTGGTTCCTCAAAAGAGGAAATAACTCGACTTTAGAGTTATTTTCTGCTTGGCTTGGTACAAAATAAATGAAGCCCATTTGCTTCAAGTAGTCATGTGTGTTTGCACTGTCTGTGAACTCTAGATTGCTGGCTGTGTGTATGCCTACAGTCCATGAAGTTCCCACACAACTGTCATTGAACTGCATCATCTCATTGGACTATTGTGATCTATTTTCTGACAATGTTTTTGTCCTCTCACAAGCAGTTCATAAAGACTCTTGTGTCCACTTTCACAAATAATTGGAAGCAAGAATGAAAGGATCAAAGGAAATTTGAAACATTTAGGATCTTCCACATTAGTCCTAGTAGCTCTGGAAGATAAAAATTGTGATATTAAGACAAAAATTCAAACAACATAAAGAAAAAAATATCCATTGTCAAAACCACTGAAGTTAAGAATATATTGGGACTGGAGAGATGGTCCAGACATTAAGAACATTTCTTTTTCTTACAGAAAACCTGGGTTTGGTACCGAACACACATGTCAGGCTGCTCACAACCAGCTGTAACTCCAATTTCAGGAGATCTGATACCCACTTGGGCCTCTGTGAGCATGTGCATGTACATACATAAACTCACACACACACATACACATCAAACAAAATCATTAAAACACACACACACAGGCTGGGCCTGGTGGTGCATGCCACTAATCCCAGCACTGGCAAGGCAGAGGCAGGCAGATCTCTGTGAGTTCAAGGCCAGCCAAGTCTGCAAAGCAAATCCAGGACACCAGGACAACCAGGGCTCTGTTACACAGAGAAACTCTGCCTCAAAAAAAAAAGAACACACACACATATGAAAGGCCAAGTTATTGCAAGGGAAATAGTAATTATAACAACAGGATATCTTTCTTTCAGCTTCAGCTATATTAGTCAATTAGATATGAGAAGAAAGGCTAAATATAGTTCGGCAAATATTTTCCATTTTCTTGAAAGGAGATAAATACTATGTTCTGCACATTTGCTATAAAGGAAAAGGCAAAAACTAGAAATATTTGTGAACTAGGTAAACATCATCACGATAATACTATAAACCTTTGCAGACGAGGTATGTGTTCAAAGAAGATGTACAGGGCTAGCTTCATTTTTACATGTCATAAATTACTTTGTCACTGAATGTAATTTTTCTAAATATCACACAAAATGGGGGCTTAGAAATGTTTTCCTCACTTCTTAACCCAGTGAAGGAATCATCTTTCTTATTGTGACCATGTTATTAAGCTGAAAATATTCTCTCTATATGCATACTAGTCTTAATTACCCTGGTTAGCAATTTGAAAATGGAGAACAAGCAAACTCAGTAGAGGAGGAAGGTGCTACAGGAAGGAAACCAAAAACTACAAGAGTAGTGAGCTAAACACAATTTAGTCTGGTAGTAATTATACAGCACTGGTTTTTTTCATATGTGAATCCAACTTATTTGATCCTTCTTTACAAATTCATAGATATGTATGTACACAATAGCCTTCAATACATTGTTTTTAAAATATGCCCATGTGCAATTCACTTAATAAAATCCAGAGTATATCTTAAATGGGTCAGCTTTAGCAATCTCTGTGTACAATTCACCAACAAAGATGTGTCTGAGGAACAACCTGATCCTTAGTTCAGAACACTGTATATCCAGACACAAAGAAAGTGACCATGGAAATGACAAGATATGTGACTTCTACAAAAGAAAAGAGTCACAGAGTATAGGCTGGGCATGTGGATGGTCCTGTGTGAAAGTACATGTCATTTTCCACTTCTTGAACATATCAGTTTAAAATTATGCAAGAGACTGTTGTGTAGGAAGAAAACACATGTGTGGGGAATCCCAAGGTGTATGTTCTGAACCTAAGCTCTAAATGTCACAGTTTGAAGGTCTATTACATGATTGTAATTAGATTTCTTCTGCCTTTTGTAAAAAGGGAATTATATTAATCTGGTAGAATTTTTCCCTCACTCAAACAGATCATGAAGACTAAGAGAGAAAGAGAAAGACAATTCTCTATACTTTATACACACAGCACAAAGCAGAATGGATAAAGTGTGTATTCAAACAACCCTTAAGACATGACAGTTGGGGATGGGCAGCAGAGAGCAATAGGAAAGGGACTTCCAGGACCAGATTAAAAAGCGCGATGGTGAGGCTTGTCACAAGGCAGAGAGAAGGAGAGGGCAGTGGAGCAGACAGAAGGACAAACAAACCCGAGCACAGGAGTGAGGCTGATAGGGAGCGTGGGGGAAATAAAAGCCAGCAAGCATTCCGTGTGTATATAAAGTGCAGACAGGCTATTAAGTTTTTTCAAACCTTTCATGAACCTCATTTTCTCTTCAGGGACTCTTTCGCACAAGGCTTACTTTAACCCGTGTTTCACCTGCTCACAAATGCTTGGATGTAGTGGCACACACCTGTAATCATAGCATTTAGGGGACTGAGGCAGGAGGATCACAAGCTTCCTGAAAAGCAGCCTAGATGAAATGGACCTTCCTGTGGAAAAAGGAAGAGAAAGAGGGTAGACAATGAAGGTGACTGCATGACTTTTCTCAAGGCTTCAAGAGATGATTCTGTTCATCAAGAGGTGATTCTGTTTGTCAAGAGGTGATTCTGTTTATCCCAGTAAGTTTAAGCTTCCTCTAAAGAAAAGGGCGATTTGGGTTTCTGACAACATTTCACGTAACTAGCTAGGATTACAACGAAGCCCCTAAGTGCAGGTCTCAAGTCACGCGCCTCTCACTTGCTCATTTTCATTCGTAGCTCAGATCTTGGGCACACTCCTCCACCGGGGCTCACAGTGTCTTATCAGTCACTCTCCTGTCTTTCATATTCTTACATGTTATTTTATTCTGTGTGTAGGTGTGTACAAGCCATGTATCCTGTATGATACATGTGTGGAGACCAGAGGACAACTGCGAGAAGTGGTTTTCTACTTCTATTTGAGTTCGTGGTCCTTAGGCCGAGTAGCAAGTGCCTTTGCCTGCTAAAGCATGTTGCTGTCCCTACCTCCATACCCATATTGTCATTTTTCAATGAGTTTTGTTTTTCTTAACCCCACTTCTTGAATAAATATGAACAAAAGCTGCTATAAATATAATTAGACAAATATTTAATATATATGCATATACATACTCAGATATGAAACCATTGTACTTTCACCAAAACATCTCAGACCATTGTTGCTGTAAATTAAGCACATTTTTGGGGATGCAGCCACCACCAGAGGGAAAAGAGTGAGGACTTTGTTGGAATGGGCTTTAGAACAGTCACTCGGATGGATAATCGGAACTGGTCCTTAGGCCCACAGTGGTGATGCTTGTGACTGTGGTTATAGAATTTTTTCCCCTTAAGCCTGGCATTCTTCAGTTTTTTCATCTCTAAGTTAAGAGCAATTTATGTCTTAAGATTGTTGCATTAATTGAGTAGGATCAGGCGTTCTGTGTGATCCTAAGTGCTTGATTTAGCAGATATTCAATAAAGGGTAGTCATTTCCTTCCCTCTTTGACTAGCTGGAAGTGTTAACAAGGGGCATGAGGATGAATGGAACAGAGACCTTGCCTCAAAGAGCTCCCTTCAGGACTCTGCCTCCTTTTATCCACCGTAAAGGGTTCAAGATGAATAATAAACAAAGTGACAGGCTAAATACAAAAGCTCCAAGCCGACTTTTGACTCCCTTATCCAAAGATAGTGTGATAAGTATAAGACAGGGTGTGAATCTCTCCTGATCTGGGCGGCCAACCAATATTCCAACATCTGCAACAATCGTTCGCCAATCTTTAATTGCACTCTATATAAATAAGCAACAATGAAAAGGACTTGGAAGGAAGAAAGAAGACTGAGTTTAATATAAATAATTTAGTTCAGTTAGGAATATTTGCTTCAATAGACATATTCACCAAGAGCACTCTGTTTATTTAAAATCAACATTCATCAATGTTTATTGAAATCTGCCACTGTGCCAGGAACTAGCTGAGCTAGGTGTGAACAGATAAAGACAACTGTCTTATTCTGAAGAAATATGCTTTGAAATGGCATTCTTTCTACCTGACAATTGTGTTGACCTGCTGCTTACAGGACCCACTCCTACAGGACATCCACAAGCTTTTCTTTTCAGTACATCCTGTGGTGGAATGAAAAGTCCACAGGTTTCAGGCACTAGTGAATGACTTGGGATTTACTGAACAAATGACAAGAACTACATTTGAGCTAGGGCAGGCACTCTAGAATTAAGAATCTGAAGTGGGAGTACTCTTGGGTGAAGAAGAAGAAGACAAGTATTCTCTGGCTACTGAGAATGTATGGAGAATAAGGGCTAAGGAGAGACTGAGTGCCCCAGGGAGTTAAAAGACCAAAGTCTTGAGACACTGTTGGGTCTGGTGGTGCATGCCTGTATTCTCAGAACTCCAGAAGCAAGAGGCAGGACCAGGAGTTCCTGGCTGTCCTTAGCTTTACAGGAAGTTCAAGGCCTCCCTGAGCTACATGAAGCCCTATATCAAAAAAACCAAACCACAAATAAATTTTTAAAAGTCTGAAATATGAAAGAATATGCACCGAAAACACATAATAGTGTGTTTGTGTGTGTGTCACATATATTTGTGCATGGGTGTGGAAAAGCCAGAGGACAATATTATCATTACTCAGGAGCCATCCACCTTGTTTGTTCACACGGGGTCTCTCACCAGATTACCAAATAGGCTTGGCTTGATGACCAATGAGCCTCAGGGACTAGACCCAACTGTCGCCTTCTACTCAGTGCTAAGATTTCAAGCCCTGGTCACCACCCCTGGGTTTCACTTGGTTGTTGTTCTGGGTTTTTGTTTAATTTTGTTTTGTTTGTTGTTTTCGTTTGGATGGGATTGTTTTGTTCTGAGTGTGTAAGTGGATGTTCATTTCTTTTGTAATGTGGATTATAAGAACTGGACTCATGCTTGCAAGGCAATGTACCTTAGAAACAGAGTATGTTCCCAATTTCCAGATTACAGATTTTGCTCTCTTGATTATCCTTTGTATTGAAAGTTTGTATTAGTAATATTTTTATTGCTGTGACAAATCACCTGTGACATTCACCTTATGAGGAGGGGTTTGGGCCAGTGAGATGACTCAGTGTGTAAAGCCGCTTGTCACCATGTCTGACAACCTAAGTTTAATGTTTGGGACCCAAATGGCAGAAGGAGAGAACCAACTCTCTTAGACTGTCCTCTAGCCTATGAGTGAACTGTGACATATGTATTGTAACTTAAATGTTTTAAAGAGAGAAACTGGTTCATTAGGGGTGATAATTTAAGAGATTCCAGTCCACATACATCTCTTGGCCCCCTTACTTCTGGGCCTACACTAGAACAGTACATCTGGCAGGGTAAACTGCCCAAAGACAGCCAAGAAGCAAAAATGGAGAGGATAGAGCAGGAGCAAACATCCCTGTCAAGACATCCCTCCAATGACCTGCTTGCCTCCAGTAGGCTCTGCCACTTAAATTTTACCTCCACACCACTTTGGATGCCATATATGAGCCATACTAAGACATGCCTATTTTGAGAAATATGAAACTTCAAGCCTTTACAAGCTTTGGCATATTAGTGGCAGATCCTGTCAGTGAAGCAGGGCAGGAGTTGTGCTCTGGAGCTCCCTGGGGCTTTCCTGTCATCTTATGTTTTTGTTCTCTCCTCTTTCCCATCCTCCACTCCATAATTTCATCTTAGTGCCTGAGCAATGATGTAAGGTATGAGATGTTTTCTAGCATGAGACAGGGATAGAATGAAAGAGAAGACAAGAAGATGAATGAAAAACTCTCCATAGACCTGAGAAACAAGGAAGAGGTTGAGGCTTAGGTATGGTCCTTTACCCACTGTTCTAATTTGCTTTCTAATCACAAGATAACCATGACCAAAAGCAACTCAGGAAGGAGAGGGTTCATTCTGCTTACAGGCTACAATCCATCATGAAGGGAAACCAAGGCAGGAGCTCAAGGCAGAAAACAAGGAGAAGCACTGCTTAATGGCTTGCTCCCTCTGGCTTGCTCAGCTACCTTTCTTAGATAGTTCAGGCTTGCCTGCCTAAGTACAGTACTGCCCACAGTGGGCTGGGCTCTCCTAAAACAATTAACAATTAGATAAATGGCCTCAAAGACATGACCACGGGCCAGTCTAATCTGGAAAGCTCTTCAGCTGAAGCTCCCTTTTTCCCAAGTGACACTATATTTCTATCAAGTTGACAACTGAAACTATTACATGACTGGTGGTTTGAATAAGAATGGTTCCATAGGTTCATATATTTGAATTTTTAGTCACCAGGGAATGACAATATTTGAAAGGATTAGAAGGATTAGTAGGTGTGGTCTTCTTGAAGAAAGTGTGTCACTGAGGGTGGGCTTTGAGGTTTCAAAAGTCCATACTAGACCTAGTCTCCTCTCTCTCTACCTCTCCCTTTCCATCACTCACTCCCTCTCCTTCTTTCTCTCACTCTCACTCTCTCTCCCTTTCTCCCTTTGCCTGCAGATCCAGATGTAGTTCTCATCTAATGCTCCAACATTATGTGCGCCACCATGCTTCCTGCCATGATGATAATGGACTAATAAAACTGTAGGCAACATGCTTGTTTGTGTGTGTATTACATGATCATTAACATAGTTATGCCAATTAGATTCAAATAAACTCGAGGATAATTAAAGACAAGTCAAAAAAATTTTAGCACACCCCACTTTAATGCTTTCTTTATAAGAGTTTTCTTGGTTATAGTGTCACCTCCCAACAATAGAACAGTGACTAAGACATGAACCAAAGACATTTTTACCAAGAAGAAGTATGACTACTGGACCATAGCATATACCACATACCATGAAAACCAAATAAACAAAACATAGAATAAGTATTTTAGTGCAATAGATGGTCGTCCTTTTTCCTCTATGAGTTGCATTTTAGCCCTGAGGAACTGTCCAAGCTTCTAAGAACAGTTCCTAATAGAACTCTCCAATCTTTCTTTCTTTCTTTTTTTTTTTTTTGTTCAAAGTTTCTACCTATTTTTAGATGTTCCCTTTCTCCCCTGCTGTTAACTAGGATAGAAAAAAAAATACATGAAAATGTGGCCAGGTAATAGTCTGATTCCAATGATGTATTTTCTCCACTAATTGTTGCAGAAAGATACTCTCATGGCCAATATCCTGAAGAAAGCTGTGACATGTATTTCAGACATCAGAACCTGGAAGTAGGGTGCCACTCTCAGTTAGAGCAACCTTCAGTCAACTTATATTTTCCTCATATAAAGACAATAATTGCTTGATTTGCAGGCTGTAATTGGATCACAGCCATCAGTGACATAGTCATTTGTTGTTAGAGCAATATTCACAGAATCCTGCCTATGGCAGCCCAATTAGACGCGCACCATTGGTGACCCAGCTGGCATTTTCAATATGCTATCTCAGAGGTATGATCAGAAGACAAATCAGGGCCGACTTAATGAAGTTTTTGATCAGAGGCTTCGCTGAAGACAGTGAGTTATTGGAGGAGACAAAGGGAAGCTGATAGCTGGTAAATTTATGCACACGGTAAGAAAACAACAGGAAAATCAATGGAATTTATTGCCTTCACTCACAGGTGGTTTCTGTCACAATAGAAGATTTCTCTCTGGGGCTCCAGATGTTAGGTCATGCTCTTCAGACTTCACTGAAACCTTGAATTTTGACCAGTAAAGGACTGGTCATGTGTAGGGGGAAATGCACTGATCTAGAAGCTAGATACATTAAACTGTACCTCTCAACCACTTGACTGGCACCTCTAATAAAATAGCAAAATGTATTCATCAAAATTAGGAACCCTTCACGACTATCACCCCACCAAGCCTCTTCCTCAAGCCATACAGTTCATGTTTCACTATTTGTGAAACTCTGCTCTTTATTGCTCCTGAGTATCCATGTTGGTATTCTACTTCCTGAACTTTTTATCAGGTGCTAGTATTATACAGCAGCATAGTAAATATAGGTACACACACTTATATATATGGGGGATATTTGTGTACATACAGGATATCAAATACATATGTAAGTATGATGTCATACAGATATACTGGAGATTTATGAACTTTTTATTAATTTCTTTATCTTCTGTCAGTGATAAGGTTTTAGCCATACAAATCTAGGCTAAAAGCTAGTAATAATAAGACCCTCCCACATATAAATTCTGGTAAGAACCTCAGATGCTGAATGTTAAGTTTTCATTTGTTTTTTTAAGTTGAGAAGCTGTGATTAATGGTTAAGTAGCTTACATGATTTTTAAGGAACAAAGATAATTCACTGCACAATCAGTCATACAGGGGAACCACAGAGTATGACAAACAGCTTGTGTTAATATACTTAAATTTAAATTTAGTGAGCCGCATAGCCTGTCTAACTTCTCACCCCTTTCTCTAAAGCATGGGATGTTTCTCTTTCCCACATAACTTTACCTGGGTTTTGACACGTTACCAATTTCTACTGGTGGGTTTCTCTCCTCTCACTGCCTCTTTCTCCCTCTGATTCCATGTCTTTGTCCAACTTCCTTTAAAGCAGTTTTTCTTAAAATAAACAGCCCATGTGGTCACATGTGGTCACCAAGGTTATATTCAAGTGCCGTTCCTCTTCTCTTGCACACATTTTGAACTCACAGATTTATCTGCCCTTTTCTTCCTGGTTGCCCTTCAGTTATCCCTGGCTTCCTCCTCCAACTTCCTGTTTCCTGCTCATTCCCATTCCCTACTTCCTAGGGCCTAATTTCTCTTTCCCTCTTAGGCCAACACCACACTTCACTTTCTGTTTATCCTCCGTATACTGCTGCTTAAATGTGCACATCAGTTCTATCCTGATTAACTCCAGTGTAGTCCTCTAGGATTGGTCTCAAATATGTACTATTTCCTCCATTTGGATTGGGGGTTAGCTTTTTGCCTCACCTATTTTTGTTTGTTTGTTTAACTTCATATCTTTTATTTTCCCATTCACATATAGAATAAAGTTCAGGAACAGAATTTATTTTGTGCAATGAAAACCACTGAAGTTTCCTTAGTCTGAATTTCAAAAGCAAGTGAGCAGAGCTAGCTATAATTTATTGAGGAGAATATAGTCTGAGCTGTAGATGTTTTCACTTACTATATTTTTTCTCGTCACTTCTCAATTGAAGAAAAAATTATCCACACTGAGAAAAAGATATCAAAAGCAGTCTTAATCTAATTTTCTTCTTCTTATTTGCTCTAATATTTTTGTCCCTTTGTGTTTTCAAACAAATTAACTTTCAAATTTTTCTGAGGGCAGATAGAAGAGCTTTTTGGTGGTTTTATAGTTCACTGAAAATGACTTCTAAAATAAGTATGTTTTATAGAAACACTGATTATAACTCTGTCATCTGCAACAATGAAGTGCAAGAAAGTAAAAAAAAACTCAAATGATTATACAAAAAAAGTCAGATTTGGGTAAATTACTAAATCTGAGATAAGAGCTTGCTTAGCTCCCCTTTGCACTCTATTTAAAACAAAAAAGAATGGAATTTTGAATCTTCACGTTTGTAAAGTTAATTTTAATATACTGATAACTTTGGGAATACTCCATGAATAAGCAAGCACACTAAAAAAGACTGAAGAAAAACTGCAAAGATTCAATTCACTGTGACTCATCTGAATGAGGCAAGGCACTAGGTAGATTCATTCTCCCTCACTTTATCAAAACCAAGCCCAACTCAGAGACAAATGAAATTCTTAATCAGGAATGAAATTTCTGCAAGTATTCAAGCCCCTCATTAATTGAAAGTACAAAATATCCTTTAAGAACAAGAAAGTCACTCATGGATGTGGCAAGCTGGGCTGCTCCTGACCACTCTCTCCAGAGTGTTCTTCAGTCCCTAAGTGGATAAGGACTTCAGCTGACAACATTTTGAAACCTATCTCCACCCCCAAAATCTTCTATTATGTACATTTCTTGTAAACAGGTCTCCTTTTCAGGGACAGACTTGGAAAGGGCATGACAAGGGCGTGTCCCCCTCCAGCCTGTGAAACGTAACCATTTTAATAAGCCAAATTAGCCCCAATGCCAAGGAAATAAGTAAGCTCCAAATTGAGCTAGGAAGACTTACATTCCTATTCCTGTTATTTTATCTCACTGTAGACTTTTTAAAATTAATATTATACTTAGTTAAATCATAGTTGCATCATCTACAGGGTCTCAGGTAATGTTTTGATGTACGCACAAGGTTGAATGGCTGAGTCAAGCTAATCCACATATTCACTTCCTTGACTTCTTTACCATTTTTTGTAATGTACTCTACATATCTTTGGATCTCAGTGTTTTAATGGAAATTCTATGTTTTAGGGGCATTCAACTGTTTTCCACAGTGGCTTTACTGATCTACATTCGTACTAACAGTCTGCAAAGTTGTCTTGTCCCCACATCCTTACTGACACTTGTCTTTGTGACAGTATACATTGTAACACATTGTAATAGCTCAATAAATTTTTTCATATACTTCTTAGAGTATATGCTTTTGTATACTTGCTTTTGACAAATACATGTGGAAGAAGCCCTTTGCCTGTTTCTACTTTATTTTCTTGCATTGATTTCCTCAATATATTAACCTTCTATTCAATATATGTTTTGGAAATACAGAATGGGAAGCATAGTCACTCTATGGAGCATTTTTTTTCTCACCATGTTCTTTCTTTACTTTGTGAGGGAGGGAGTTGGGTTGGTTTGAGACACTGTTTTTCTGTTTAGCACTGGCTGTCCTGGAACTCCGCTCTGTAGACCAGACTGGCCAAGAACTCAGAGTTCTGCCTGTCTCTGCCTCTTGAGTGCTGAGATTAAAGGCATGAGCCACCACCACCCAGCTTCTCACCATGTTCTTACATGATCCATTTGTTCATGACATTGTGCTATTTATGCAAATTCTTAACAATGTGTTGGTGGATAAAGCAAGAATGGTTCTTACAGAGAACGTAGAAGTCCACAGAGAGTCCTTACAGCTTTCACTTCCTCTTTTTTTTTTTTTCTTCAGAAACCATGCTGGTATTTCTAATCTCTTCTGAACTGTTTCTGCAAGATAACTTCTGGCTATTCTGCCTAAGGCCCTGGCCACATCTTTCATTGTTTTACCAGTTTGGTTCAGTGAACTCAATTCCTTGAAACACCACTGTCTCCTCATCATGCTTCCCTTCCCCGCTATTGTTGAGTAATATTCTTGGTTGCACTGCACAAAGGTTATTTCTCAGAGTCTTCTACCGGGTCTCCAGCTACAATAATTCTGTCCTAGACTTCTTTCATCTTACGCCCCAGATATAAGCAGAGATCTTTTGGGGAAATTCTAGGAACACTTTTCCCTTTGGGGGAAAAAGAGGCATATGCACACAATACTTCCTTTATTTATCTTGTAGCATCCATCCGTCTTCTTTGCAGACTTCCTCTCTACTCAGCCTTTCATGTGTCCTTCCTAGTGCCTTGAGCCTTCATGCAGCTCTCTACACTTTCTCTTCCAAAGAGATCTCATCTTCTCTCATCTCTTCAAATGCCATCTCCAGTGAGTCTTCCAGTATCCTATCTTCAATCTAGACCTTTCTTTTAAGTTCTAGATACATAGTTCCCAATGCATATGGTAGCTCTATGTACCATACTTGAATGCGCTTTAAGAATCTTTAATATGTTATATATTAGTTATATTTTTTTCTATTTTTTAGTCTTTTTTATTCTATTGTATGCTTATTGATTTGTTTGTTTAGTAGTTCTCTCTCCCAGGCAATTAGACACTTTTCACTGATGGTACTGCTTCATAGATCCCCAATGAATGAAGAGGCTCTTGGCCCTCATACGACCTCTCAACTGAGATGAGGGACTGTTATATAAGGACACCCCACCCCAGAGAAATGGGATGGAAGGGTTAGGAGGTAAAGAAAAAAAAATGAAATGTGATGTTTCGGCCTTTTACTACTAACTGTCATGAACTGTTTAGGATAATTAAGAAATGCAAACTAATGGTTTTGCAAGCCAGTCATTCTGTTAGGTACTATGACAGCCTATTAAAGTTACTTGCTAAGCTAATCAGAAATAAACCTGCTAAGAGACAAGCAACATCTGCTTACCCTAATATAAGAGATAGATAGGGCCTCTTCAAAAACCTCAAGAGATCTGCAGAATATGGCATTCAAAGATGTTTTCGCAACTTTAGATTTTTTTATATCAAGACATATCAACTCCTGACAGCACCCCCTATTCTCCTCCAAGTAGAAGATGAGCATCAAAGAATCTCCAGTGAGAGATGATTGAATTAGTCGCAAGCCTATCTCTTGGTAGGAAAAGCCCCTTGCTCCAACTGTAGACAGAATGCTGTCCAAAAAGGACAAAACCTAGAAGCAGGTAAGTCGACAGCCTAGCTCTGCCAAGACAGGGTAGGTAAGTCCTTCATAACCCCTGCTCTACAATCAATGTCTGTCAGAGAAGCGTGGCCAAACGACTGAAGATCGATGCTGTAATGTATGGAGAGAAAATGGGAACTGTCCAGGCAGCCACTGGTCTGTCATTTCTTAGTTTGGGAAGCTGCAGACCCTGTACTTCCTATAAAATCAGATATATTTATCCCTCTCAGGTCTCTGAGGTGATTGAAGAACAGATAGATAAAGTCTCATAATTAAATTTTGAGTTGTTTAGGAGTCAAGAGAGTGTTATACATCTAAGAAGATACTTTTAAAATTGTGTTGCAATTAGTATGAATGTTGAGTCAGATATAGACCTTTAAACTCATGGAGATGTTTAGATAGTAGAATGTTAAAGTCAGGTACCAAATACATATGGACTGGTCATTGGGAATGTACGTTAAGCCATATAACCCTCATAACTGTGGCCTAATTACCTCTGTTGTACTGTATTGTATTTATTATTATAAGAGAAAGAGCCATTTGTTGGACTGAAAGGAGAAACTGTAGGGGGAAATAAGATATACCTTAAACTTAAAAGAAAAAAAAAAGGGAAGAGGATGGGGGGTTGAGGGTGGGAGGGTGGAACTGGAGGGGGAATAGGGAGGGGACTGCGATTGAGATGTAACTTGAAGAAATAAAAAATAAAGGAAAAAAAAGAATCTTTAATATGGAACATTCTCAAATAAATTTATGATCTGTAACTACCTTGATCAAAAATGCCTGTGCCCTAGGGCCTCCTGCCATAGTAAATGGTACAGGCATCCTTTGCCATGTTCCAGCCAGAGACATCCTAAGCACTTCTTTCTCCTCCAGTATCTCCCTTACTTCTCATCCCTGCCAAAATAATGAGTTACCAAACCTATTTGGCCCTGCCTCCTCTCTCCGACCTTTCCCAATTTAAGCCACACTCATCCCTTGCCTGGACCCACACAATTTATTTTCTAAAAGGTTTTCTCTTTAGACTACCTTTCCTTTAACCTCGACCCCATTTTTCAGGTGGCAATAAGAAATAGTCATTTTACATGTAAATCTCATCAAATAATTCCTCTACTTAAAGCTGCTACTCAATGGCTTCTCAACATGACAAGTCAAATCTCAAATCCTTCTGTGTGTTTCCTGAGTGAAACAAACCGGATTTTGCTTGAGGGTGTAACATATGCTCTGCCAGGAACGCAATTCCCTCCTCACTGTGCATGGCTAACTTACTCATCATTCAGGTATGAGTTTAATTACTGCTTTCTTATGGAAATTTCTCCTGGCTACATTATAAATTGTATGAGGTTTCCTATTTACTCTCACATCACCTTGTGATTTAGTAACGAAATCCCATTTATATGATCATCTGTAAGGGAGATCTTCCTTTATGGGCCAAGCTCCACAAGGAGAAGGGCTAGGTATAACTTGTCTACTAATACATTCCAAAAGAGCTGTGGCCAGGGGTAGTAGGTACTCCGTAATATTTGTTGGAAACATAAACTGAGTATAATTTGGGTGACAAACCCAATTAACCTATTATGTTCACAAACGTACTAAATACAGGCCTTAGCTATGTACGATAAGTATTTAAATTACAAAATGTATATACTTCCAGAAGAATTTGTTTGAGCTTCAATAAATTGCTCAAAAGTAAAAGAAGTTCTGGGTTTTCCTAAAAAGTTCATTTTAAGGACAGATTTTCTTTTTCTTTTTCTTTTCTTTTTTTTTGTTTTTTGTTGGTTTGATTGATTGATTATCTTGGTTTTAGAAGTTTTTGTTATCATTGTTTGGTTTGGGGTTTTTTGTTTCTTTTTATTTTGTTTTTTGGGGTTTTTTTTTTTTTTTTTTTTTTGTTTTTTGGTGGGGGGGGGCGGGTGTTGCTTTGTTTTTTTTAATGAAGTTCAGACTGGCCTAGAACTTACCATGTACTCAAGATAATGTTGAACTTCTGAGTCTCCCAGATCTTTACCTAATAGATGCCAAGGGCAAAGCCACCCACACACTTTTGAAATAGTAACAATCAAAAAATGTATTTAGACATTGCTAAAAGTGCCCTATGTGAAGGTTGAGAGACTATTCATGGCTGAGAGTCACAACTACCTCCCACTGGCTGAGATAACTGGCTAACTTAATCTTTCTGGAAAACCACTGGCTATTGAGTTGTCATGTATTTTTAAGAAGAAAAATAAGTCAAAATTCAATTACTTCAATAAAATCAGCATTTTGCCCATCCAGGTTCAAAATATATTAGAATAACATTCGTCACTCTTTTGAAACATTATCTAAATGGAATGAAATTTTAATTCCAAATCTAGAACTGTGTAATTAAGTAAGAAAAAAGTGGGACTGTGACATCTAAAAAAATTCCTCCCAGTATGGTACTTGAAGGCCAGACTGAGACTCTGAGGTCCATCACTAATGCATGTGGGAAGAGAATGATTAACATATAATGAGAGAGACTACAGGGAGGGAAGCCCTGCCAAAGAAGCGGAAGACTGATGAGAGCTTAAGTTCTGAGCATGTTCACTGTTTCACACTCTCAAAGGCCCTGATTCATTGACATAAGAATAGTGTGGCAGACAGAAGTGAGAGGAGGAAGTAAATTAGACCACATTTTTCAACATCAGTCCTTCTGATATTTTGCACCATGTAATTCTTTGTTTCAAGTGACTTTCCTGTGCAAGATACTCAGGAACATCCCACCCAGGTCTTTACCTGATAGAAGCCAAGAGCAAAGCCACCCACCCAACTTTTGAAATAGTGACAATCAAAATGTATTCTGACTTTGCCAAAGGTCTCCTATGGAAAGGTTGAGAGACTATTCATGGCTAAGAATCACTGAATAAGAACCATCTGCTGATTCAAGAAAATCACAAAGGACACAGCTTTTCTGTCATTTGCTTTGCTCAAAAACTGCCTGTTACCTAGGGTTCCCTGTCATAATAAATGGCACAAGCATCCTTCCCCATGTTCCTGCAGGAGCCATCCTAAACACTTCTGTCTCCTACTGTTTCTCCCTTACCTCCTATACCTGCCAAACTAATCAATCACCAAATCTACTTTCCCCTGCTTCCTCTCTCCATCCTTTTCCAGGTTAAGTCATCCCCATGTCTTTCCTGAACCCACATAATTTATTTCCTAACAGGTTTTCTCTCTAACCTACCTTTCCTTGCCTCAAATCCATATTTCACATGACAATGAAAATAATCGCTTTAAACATAAGACTCACCAAATGATTCCTCTACTTAAACCATTCAATGGCTTCTCAATATGAACTGTTGAGAACCCTGGAGCCCAGACTAGGAGCAGCAATGTACTTGAGTCAAGTGAGGCGTACAACTCTTGTGAAGTGGCACCAACTATACCATGCAATCAAGAACCTTTACACACTTTTTGGTACAGTACAGGGTCAGGTGTTGGCTAGTCTCCTTAGGAAGTCCCTGTAGGAGCAGTCTCAAGCTGTAGCTGTCTGGGAGGAGGAAGCTGCTGTTGCTAACTTTTGCATACACTGATCGCTCGCTCACACTTGGATGGATTATGGGGAAAGCTTCGCCATCCCTCTTGAACCTGGCCCATATGGGGAAAGATTTGCCAATTTGCTGTGGGCCCAAGTCCTAGGTCTTTGTCTTTCCTGTGCCCCCATGTCAATTGTATGCATGCACTCAGGGCTTACTCACTTAGAGTTTCCTCTCTCTGCTTCTAATAGTCATTGCACTTTTAATCTCAGTTGGCTCAGTAGTAGACTCCTAATCCCACCTTCTTTGAGAAAGAGCAGCAGCCTGGCCTCTAGAACTTCTGGAAGGTTCAGCTTTAAACATTTCAAATTCTCAGAAGTGTGTAGGGCTTGATTTTATGTATCATACTTCACCCTGCTTAAAACAGAACAAGTCCTGGTTTTTGCAAACGAAGTCCTGAGACTCTATAAAACAAACTGCAGTGACTCAGTGTGGCTCTCACATGCGGTGTGATCACACACCCGCAACTCGGAAACAGATCATAATTTCCTCAGCTAAGCACCAGATGAAGAACTTGGCTCCCGTGGAGGGGCCATGCTGCATGAGAAATATGTTTGCTTTTGTTTGTGTGTTGTTGAATATATGCAAGTAAAAATATAAGACTGCACTGTAAGTGCAGTGCCAGAGACAAGCATTGGGTACACAGGGGAGTTGGTACAGCATCAGGAAGATTTGTCTAGAGCAGCAAACATCTGAGTTCTGTCTTGAAGTGTGAAGAGTAAGCCATGAAAACTGTACTTAAGGATAGGAGAAAAAGAAGGCTAAGAAGAAATACACGTTGGATGCAGAATTTGAAGAAGTACAGTGTATTTCTGCAAGTGGGGGGCTGCTCAGTGGAGCTGGGTTACCCACTGGGATGTGAGAAAGGGAGACCGGATCATCTGCAAAGCAGAGACAAGATGCTGAAGGAGGAGAGCTGGGTAATAAGCTCATGTTTTGTTGTCTAGGAAGTCCTTGATTCTAAGACACACCATTCATACTTATAAGTGCTTTCCAGAGAATTTAGAAGCACTAATCTAAATACACACACTTTATTAAAAATTAACTGAGACATCACTTATTCATTTATCAGTCTAAACATGTTTTAATAGCCAAATCAGAATTTGCATCTAAACTCTCTTGACAAATACAGGATACAGAGAATTTTTTTTAATGTCACTGTTCGTCACTGGGCAGATAGATTTAGTTTTTCACTGGTGCCTGTGGACTTGACTGTTTTTATGATGGATAGTCATTTCAAGCTAAATCAAATTTTAAATTAGGATTTATTCTACTGTATTTTCTGTTTTGTTTCATTAAACATGGAGGGATTTTGTTGTTGCTGCTGCTGCTGTTCGAGACAAGGTTTCTCTATGTAGCCCAAGTTGTTCTGGAACTCCCTGTAGACCAGGCTTGCCTTAAACTTAGAGATCCATCTGCCTCTGACTCCCTCAGCCTCTGCCTCTGCCTCCAAAGTGCTAGGACTAAAGGGTAGCCAAGCTTAACTAAGAGGAATTTTTGTTTGTTTGTGTGCCTCTTTTTTCTTTAATTTAATTTATATTACCATAAATCAAATAGCTTTTCTTACCAATTAGGATTTTTTGACAGATTGATATTCCTTAACTGAACAAAAGTCCTGTGTGAATACGAAGTAACCACAATAACTTCTACCTGTCCTGAAAAGTCACTGGAGCTAAGGAGACAGCTCTTTGGTAGAGTCCTTCCATAACATTTATGAGATCCTGGGTTCAAACCCCAGGGTAGGAAGAAAGAAGGAATGAGGGATAGGAGGGAGGGAGGGAAGAAAGGACTGACTAAAAGGGGGCTGTCTTTTGCCTCCGTAGAAGGGTTGATTTTGTTTGAGAAAAAGAGAAAAGAGGGATTATTGCAGACAGGAAAGTGGGCAAGGGTGAAGTGGAAAGAGGGAGGCATAAAGTGGGAAGACAATGAATGGAAAGCTTAATACTGAATCCCATTAACCTGTGTAAACAATATGCGCTCGTAATGGTAATAAACTCATAAATGAAAAGAGAAAGCAGATGACCCATCAAGAGATAAACTATAAACAATATATGAGTCTTTCAATTTCCAGAACATGCCTAACCTTTTTGACCCTAATGCAGAAATTTAAACCTCTATTCTCATGAATGCTCAGTCTCTCAGAATGTAATTCCTTACCTACTTAGTTTTAAAATCTCCTTTTTTACCTGTGTTTGGCATCTTTCAGATTTCTTCTATCATATATATATATATATATATATATATATATATATGTATTCCTCTTTTTCTCTGTTTCACTCTAGCTAGCTCAAGCTAACTTAGAGTTTACTATGTATCTCAGGCCATCCTAGAACTTGAGGCAATCCTCCTGCTTCAGCCCCATACTAGGATTACAGGCATGAGCCATCACACCTGACTTTTTTCTTTACTATTTCTGCCCCTCTCAGTTCTTGTTGCTCAAATATGAGAAGGTGTGTGGCTCATGTCACCTCCAGACATCAGTCTGCTGCCTCTGTCTGTACAGCAAGTTCTCTCATGCACTCCTGGACTGCCTATCATCCTGATGTTGGAGGCTGATGTTAGGACATTCATACAACTTGAGACTTGGTCTGTTTAAGGGGGTGCCAATGGCATTCAGTCTCCTTCCCCGAATGAGTCAGCACTTTTTTCACTTCTCCAACTATGCTGTCCTCATGCACACACATAAGAACACACATTTGCACACAATATACTAGTTTTATTTTCATTTATTTGTTTATGTATTGGTCAGCTTGACACAAGGTAAAGTCATTGGGAAAGAGCAAACCTTAACTGAGAAGATGCCCCTCCCTACAAGCATGGACTATGGGGAAGGCTGTTAAACAATTTCTTCATCAGTGATTGATGTAGGTAGGCCCAGATCACTGTCGGTGATACAAAACTTGGGCAGGTGGTGCTGAGCTCTATAAGCTCGAAGGCCCAGTATGCAGCAGTCCCTCACGGATTCTGCTTCAGTTCCTGCCTCCGGGTTCCTGCCTTGACTTTCTGCCATGGCTTCTCTCAGTGGACTGTGGCCTGGGATACATAAGTCAAATAAACCATTTTTCCCCAGGCTGCTTTGGCTCATGGTGTTCTATCACAGCAATAAAACCCTAAGTAAGACAAAGACATACACACACACTTCAGGCAACTAACCCCAGGGCCCTTATCGCAAGTCTTTTCAGCTCTTTTTTTAGAAGAAATACCCCTAGCACACTGGGAAGCTTCCAGGCCTGCCTCTTTAGGAGTGATGCATTCGAGTTCAAGGGTGTGAGAAAAAGATCCAGGTTCCAATTTTTAAGAGTGGAGTAGAAAATCTGGAATCTGTGTTCCAGTCCTTCTGAGTTTTTTTGATGTCGTCACTGTCCAAGCCTAAGCCTGCAGAAGGAAAATCAGAACGTTTCCCTGACACCATTACTCTGTCTTATCTTCTTCTCTCCCCTACCTGCCCTTTCACCAGTGTTTGGAGCCAGTAGGAGGGTTCCAAATGCTTTGAATCACATCTCCATAACAGTAAGAGGATACTCACTGCCGAGACAAATATACCTGTCAGGATACTCACTGCTGAGACAAATATACTTGTCATACCCTGCATGTGGCTCTCTCTATAAAACAAAACACTTGGGGTTGGTTCACCTTGTCACAGTTCAGTGTAGACATTCCTGGCCAGACATCTGTCTATTTTGTCCTACAGAAACAAGGCTTCTTCCATGGTGTCATTCTCGTTTTCTCTTAGCCCTTGCAGAGCGCTATATACAAGGCTGCTATGAAATAGGCCAGGCACTGTCACACAAACCGTTTCCTTTTCAGTTCCATTGACTCATTAATATGACTGTACCTAACTGTCCAGGAACCTGTGGATTGTTCTCTCACTGTGTGTCTCAGAGGAAGAGGAAACTCTGTGAAGAAAGCTTCATGGTATGAGTCAGAAAAAACAATCATTTTACACTAGAGAAGAAATATTAAATTCTGAGTTCTCTGAGCTGCATTCTTTTTAACATCCTTAAAAAATTTTTATAATCTTTTTCTATGAGCCATTATCTGCCAAACTATTGTTTTACTCAAAATCTTCTTTTGATTTTAGGAACCAAGAGTGACTCTTTTTCTATGCCCTTCTGATATAATTTATGTAATCCTGTACCATGAACTCCCATTGAAGCAAATAGATATTTCCAAGTACTCTAAGTTGCAAAATTATAGCATATTGATACTTTCAAATTATTCTCCTTTGTTTAAAATCACTGTAGCACTGGATATTGCTTACAAGACTTCCATATATGCTCAAAAAATGATGTCATTGGACCCAAAGGAGGTTGCAACCTGCTCTCATGGTCCACATAGTAAGTTAGAGCTTAAACAGAAACAGAAAATCTTAGCTCTAAGGACAATTTATTCTTAATCAGTCAAATCTATACTCTTTGCTACCAGTCCATGTTAACTTCTGATCTCAGAATGGTCCAGTTAGGACTTTCTAAGATTTCACATTTTTATTTCCCAGTCTATGTGGACTGCAGCATAAATAGGACTACTTTCCTGAGAACGTTGGACAGCAGAAGTAGAAATTCCAGGACTGTATTTACAACAGTGGCTCCTTCAAGAAAAAAAAAATAAGGACCAGAATTCTATTAATGAAGAATATACATTAGAAGTTCAATTGGTTATGAGAGACTGAAGACCTTAAAGGATGATAGTCAGATTCCTAAGGTGGAAAATTGAAAGAATGGGAGTGACATTTTTAATGACATAGGAGAAGTAAGCTGTGGGTGAAGAACTATCCTAAACTCAATTGCACTGAAGTAGTATTCCAAAGAAGTGTTCACTGAGCACTTTCCTATATGACCTGGACCTTACAACTACCCTAAACTCATAAGAAAGAGTATCACTGGGATATAAATGGTAGTCAATATTACTAATCACTTCCTTTTAAAATGTGTAAAATGGAAAGATGGTAGAAAGAAGACAAAAAGCATCAACATTTAAAGAACATGTAGAATAAATGGAGAAAATAAAGACTGAGATGAACCAACAAGAGAGAATACTAGTTACCTTTCAGGTCACTGTGACAAAATGTCTCACAGAAAGAACTTACATGGTAAACAGGATCATTTAACAACTTGTAATCTCTTCCCCTAAATAACAGAGTGTAGGGGTTAGATAAATTAGATTTAGAAAATATATAGGAGTTTCTGATACTGTCTCTTAATTCGGGGCCTGAAGAGCATTATCAGCATGAAGTCAGCAAAAACAGGAAAGACTTAATAGACTGAAAAACAAGGTTGAAGTCAGGAAAAACAGGAAAGACTCAATAGACTTGAAGAACCAAAGTATCTGGCCTGACATTGCTTTCAGCTGCTAAGTGGGTGGAGCCCAAATTAAGTTGAAACAGAGTTCCTCCTATTTGAGGACAGTGCGTGGAGCCCAGAAGAGAAGAGGCCCCTGATGCTAGAGAGCTCCAAGAGTCCTGCTGAAAAAAGGGCTGGCCATTGATGGCCAGCTCTCTCCCTGAAGCAGAAAGAAGCCGATGAGCAAAGAAAGCCTGAGCAAGACACCAAAAG
>CAJQZJ010032464.1:14546523-14567941 GCA_907164525.1 Lophiomys imhausi
TGTCCAGGTAGTCACTGGTTTGTCATTTCTTAGTATTGGAAGCTGCAAGCCCTGCACTTCCTATATAATCAGATATATTTATCCTTCTCAGCTGTCTGAGGTGGTTGAAGAATAGACAGTTTGAGTCTCATAGTTAAATTTTGAGTTGTTTAGGAATCAAGAGGGTGTTCTAGATCTAAGAAGATGGTTATAATAGTGATGCAAGTTAGTATGAAAGCTAAGTCAGTTATAGAACTTTAAACTCATGGAGATGGTTAGAAGGTAGAAGGTTAAAGTCAGGGGCCAAATATGTATGAACTGGACATTGGGAAGGTATACTGGGCCATTTAACTCTCATAAATGTGGCATAGTTAATTCTGCTGTTTTGTATAGAATTTACTGTTATAAGAGAAAGAACCATTTGTTGGATTGAAAAGGGAAGATGTTGGGGGGGAAGAGTGGGGAAGGGTGGGACAGGAAGGGAGAATAGGGAAGGGTTTGTGACTGAGATGTAACTTGAAGAAAAAAAATAAAGTACTTATATAAAATTTAAAAAAAAGAACTTACATGGTGAAGGTTTCTCTTCATTCCTGCGTTCAGAGATGTGAGTCTGAAATAGTGGAGTGGACATGGTAGCGCAGAGCTGCTCACACCATGGTGGCCAAGAAGCAGAGAGAGTGGAAATATAGGAAGAAGTCAGAGCAAATATAGGTCCAAAGGATGCCACACACACAGTAACTTGCTGCCTCTAATGGAGTCCTACTTCCTACTTCTCACCACCCCCCAATAAGGTCATGGTGCTATCAACCCATTAAGGGATTGGTCCATTAATTTACTCAGAGCCTTTATGAGCTAATCATCACAGACACACCCAGACGTATGTTCTACTAATCCCCTCGGTGTTTCTTAATCAAATCAGATTGGGTTTAAATTAAGCCACACAGAGAGGTGAGGATGCACAGGAAATAAGAGGGAACAAATACAAAATAGAGCAGCTACTAAATAAGATGTCTACTCTGATTAAAAGAAGGAGCAGGTCTGCTGAGGTATCACATGCCTATAACCCCAGCGGGGGGGGGGGGGGGGGGGAGGACTGGGACTTTGAGATGAGCATCATCTAGCTACATAGTGAGCTCATGGTGAGCCTGGGCTCCACAAGACTATGTCTTTAAACAAACAAACAAATGTGCAAATAAGGCTTTGTGTTATCTTCATCATGGACTTGTAACAGACCACAGCCCTTAGCACAACTGACACCATGATGAAAGTACCATTCGGGCCACAAAACTCAGCCAAAACAAAAACAAAAACCTAGTACATAAAAGTCTATAGTTCTGGGAAAGTCTCTAAATGTAATAACCTTCCTTTTTGACTTCTGTAGTTCCAATTCTGACTAACTGTTCTTGTTAACCGAAGTATGTCAGCCTAGAATATGGTTTGTGTGCTTAGAAGCTCACCAAAAGAAAGTCTAGGGGCTTCACTGAGATCCTGAACACCCAATGCAGTCGCTGGCTGGCTAATAAAGACTTTCTATTGGAATAAACCTGTGTCTGAGTAAAATTCTCTGGTGGATACTCTACAACAGACTATTGGGAACCTTGACTTACTTCCCATTCCCCTAACCTAATGGGAGCTTTCAAAGACTCAGCCTTCTGTAGATGCTGTGTGAAACAGTGTGAAACCTGTGTGAAATAGGAGCTTACTCAGATAATGTCGGCAAGCAGAGAGGTTGGTTTTTAGCAAAAGCTTGCTTATGCTGCATAACTTCCCAGGCAAACTCCTAGTCTGGATCAACAGAAATCCTCACCAAATTCCTTCCCAAAAGACAAGTGCATAGTCTGTGGCAGGTAGAGATTGACTGCTCTTTGTGGATGTTCTTGGTCCCTTGACAATGAGAGACACAATGCTCCCTCTCTGAGACAGTCCTCATTCCTGGCTGGATTGGCTTTGTTCTCCAGCATTTTCTTCACATTCTAGAGTCTGCCTGTCTCTTCAGTTTCTCTCCATCTTCAGTCTAGGGTTTAGGGAATTCGATTTCCTTTCAGAATCTATGGGAAGATGGACTTTCATTATCGCTGTTTCCCGAAGGTACCATAGGACCTTTCAGACACAAAATACAAATCCACTTTTCTCCTCATTCTTCTATTCATCACATTCTCCTCCAGAGATAATAATGAGCTTAGCCAATATACAATTGGGAGTGAGGGGGGATGCCAAAGGAGAAGAAAGTGAACAGAAATATTCATCTGGGGTGGGGGATACTGCACAAAATGCTAGATTGACATTTTAAAAAGAAAGAAACCTGGAAAGTGTTCTTTAAAAAAAAAAAGATAACTTTGGGACATAATGTTTAAAAAAAAAAAACACTGTGACAAAGACAAAACAGCAGTGAGAAGTAGATATGGATGTGAAGCAGATTTTTCTTTTCCTGCGACGTTGAGAGAAACAGATAGGGATAATATTGACTGAGTTATTTTTCTTTCTTTTTTTTTTTTTTTTATCCTGACAGGCTCATTCTGTATCCAGGCAAGTCTTAAACCCGTGTTCCCCCCAGCTCAGCTGAGAGTAGAGAAGTGTACCTGCGCACTTGGCTTAGAATCATTTTTTCCTACGTCCTCCATCTACAGCAAGAATAAATTCACTCCTTTGGATTGAATGTAAATGATTTGTGAGTTTTGCATTTAGCATGCATGTTTCAGGCCACAGATGTACATCGCTCAGCAGTCAGTATTGACCAGTTTCAAATCACTAGTTCAAAAAATGTGGCTACTGCTCAGATCATTGTAAATTTTCCCCATCCCTGGCTTTGGGCAGAACAATAAAACAGACCACAGGCCCACAGCTTGAAAGTGATATTCACCAACAATATTTCCAGCTCTGACCACACCCCAAAGTGATATAAGATAGGGCAGGAGGAGTCCTGAGCCAAGTCTTCACTAGCTTCATCTCTTTCAAAATTTTATCTTCCAAAACAAAACAAAACTCTACTTTCCTATTTTTAGTATAGGTTTTGGTTCAGTGTTACTTTTTCTATAATATTCCTTTGCATTTCTAAAGTCAGAAATAATCATTTGTATCACACAGAAGATATTCTAAAATACAGGAATGTGGGGCAAATATAAACTTTCTAGTAGCCTTTTAATTAGAAGAGACAGTGGTCTAATGATTACAAGCATTAACTGTGGAGCAAAGCTGCCTGTTCTAAAATCACTAGCTGGTCAACCGTGTGATTAAGTTATGTTTCTTATCCTTTCAGTACCTCGATTTCCTCATAGAAATTTCAGAATTAATCTCTTCTTTATACTATTATTACAACACTAAAGTTCTTAGAGCACTGCCTGCTGCATATTAAGCTCTCAGGACATGCTAACTGCTAACATCTTCTAAGACTTTTCAAAAGCTTTCATCCTGTTCCCTTAGCTTTTTGCCTTATCATTTTCTTTAACACTTGTCATTAGTGCCAAAGATAATGATTAGTCACTGATGATGGTTGAAATGCAAACAATAAAAATGAACTCTCAATAGTTCTAATGGGAGGACTTAGAGTTTTGGTGATGCTACTGTTAGCAAAGCATCTTACCCTTCTGCGAAAACAGCAGAGAAAAAGAATCCAATACTTGTGTAGAAAAACAGCTGCTTTTCAATAAACAGATGGCTTCGTATTTTACTACTTCAAACAACTTTACTTTTCATAGTTGCCTTCAAATGTTCAACGGTTACTGCAAGATATCAAGATATAACTTATCATAGCATAAGATTCCCTTTTTAGTTCACTTCACAACAAGATAGGAAACCCAACTAATTCAGTAACAGCCTTATTATAACAAAAAAAGGGAATTGATATGTATCAGGAGTTACCTAAGTTCTTTTTATTATATATATTTATATATTACATAATATACATTATATATTACATAATATTATATATGTGTGTATGTATATATATATATATATATATATATATACACATATTTACCTGGGAGTAGAAATGAACTAGACAACTGATTCCAGGGTTAGAGATTATGGCCAGGGTGCTGTTTTAATGGAATTTTTTTTTAGGAAGGAAGAAGACTATAGAATTTGTAACACATAGAAATAACCACTTCAACACTTAGACCCAAAAGGCTAAAGAGGACTATCTTTATATCAACCGAACACAGTGACCTTATTATGCCTGTACTGAGTGTAATCCTTAGCCATTAGCTGAGATATAGATTTTTGTACAGGAGAGTATTGTTCTCCCTATGAAAGAAAGAAGTGTCTTTAGAAACATTTCAGATAATTTATTATAAAAGCTTTTTGGTGTAGCTGTGGGGTAGTGGTAATAATGTGGAGGTAGGGAGAATACTATTTTTAAGATTCTAAAATGACTTTTTGGTGCCAAGTATAAAATAGCCTGATTTGAGCTTGAGAATTCCAGAAGGATTTCTTCTTGAAATGGAATGAACTTTTCTCTTGAGGAATTCTGTAGTTGAATTAAAAGATCATGGTAGTTGTTGGGTGAGGTCAAGACACCATGACAAATGTCGATCTAGCTGTGGATATTCTGTGTGGATATATATGCAAATGTCTGTAGATGGATGTTTATACAGGATATGTTAGTATTTCGGCAGTATGCACGTGCTGTGAGGAGGCATCTTGAAGCACCCTGTGTGTGTCACATATATCTCATACCTCAGTTCTCTCTAGTGGTTCCTTTCAGAGAGTGGAAGGGGACACAGTGAAATGGCACACATTACTGGGGCATGTATGGAGATGGGCCAGACCCCAGGGTTCCCTCAGTTCAGAGCTCTGAAGGATCATCTCAGCCCCGTGACTCTGATGAAAGCTCAGGCCTTCCTCATACCTATGCTTCTTTCCCTTCTCCCTCATGTTGTTCTGGACAGCATGCCCCAATAAACTTCCCTGGAAGTCTGTCTAGAGTCTGCTTCTCTAGCGACTCAGACTAAGACATGGAGCACACGATATATAATATCACTTTTAGGAAAAGGTTAATTCACAAATTTATAAGTATTGCAGGGAGATGGGGGTCAGAAAGATTCCTGAATTAGTCAAACCACCCATTAATATAAAGCAGAAAATAACTAGAAGGAAAGACAGTATTTTATTATTTAACTACCCTGCTACTTTGTGATTCTCCTAGTGCAGATACCCAAAGAATTATCTTAAACACAGAAAAGATTTTTAATCCAGTTGTTATTCCCATCAGCTCTCTAGCCATCTCTAGCACTCCACCATTGCCTTTTGAAGACAATGGTGCAGGAACTGAATGACCTTTTGAAAATGAACAGGCTAAAATTAAGAATGCAAAGAGAAGGACATACAAATGATGAGGTGAGATGACCAAACTCTTTCCAGCACAGTGGTGGACAGAATGTGATACCTTAGATCATCTGTAGATAGCAGAGACATCCAGCAAGATGTAATCAGAACACATCAGTCATTGAAATTAAGTTGAGCACGTGCATAATTTAGAGATCAAAACACATAGAAAGTTGATATCAAAGATTCCCAAAGAGCAAGAGTTATGGAACAAAGGTCTAGAACTGAATTCTATCATGGTGCCCATGGGAAAGGAATTGATATTTACTTGGTGGGGAAACAAGTATCTAAAAATAAATCAGCACTTAATTCTCTTTTGGCTCTTCAACATGGATTTCCAGTATTTCCTTAATGTATCTTCATCATAGCAATAATCACCTTTTTAAATAATGCTGAAAACTTATAATTTGGGAGGAATATTTTAATGATGAGAAACTTGTTTCTACTATCCCAGGTTCTCAGAGACTAAAACTTGGGCCTAACTTGGCATCTTAGTCTTCAGCAAGACATAGGCTGGTTGCCAAAAACCCATGAGCAGATATAAATAACAGTATTGAATATAGGTTTAATTAATTTCTTCTGTGTAAGGGCAGGATTGATTGATTCTTTGCCTGATTGATTGATTGTCTAACTGAGGTAGGTCTAAATCCACAGAGAGGGATCAGAAAATCCCACCTACAGAAAATGAAACTGTGTGAGAAATAGCCTAGAAGAGGGGCAACCCATACAAGGAAAGACCTAAGATGACGATAAGCAACTGTTATGTACTGAGATTTCCTTTGTAGCGGTTGCAGAAATGGCCAGTGGTTAAAAGCACTGGGTGCTCTTCAGGAGGAACCTGATTCTCAGCATGTTGGGGTAGTGTTAAGCATTCTAAATGTTAATTAATTGGTCCTGCTTGCCGTCTGTTACTTACATTGACTCTGATTGGTTAAATTAAATGCCGAGGCCTGAGATTGGGCAAAGAAAGAGAAAGGTGGGACTTCCTGAGATTACAGCAGAAAGCCTGTGCTTTAGACAGAGGATTAAGATTCCAGGCAGGAGCAGGAAGAAGAGGACGCACACCATGGGAAAAAAAAACCTCATTCCACATGGCCTGGAACATCGGCTACTGTGGAGAATGGTGGTCCAAGGGGACGTATGTACATATGGGGTCATATTTGGGTAATAGGCTTAAGAGCTAGCTTAGATGGGCCAAGATTGCCCAATTCAGGCCAAGGCTTGTTAAAATCCACGTGTTCTCTATGTGTACTCATTTATAATGGCAGCTTAAGAATTAACAGCTGCTGAGTCAAATAATATGATATACTCTTTGTTTGTTTTGTTTTTTTACTTTTTTTCCTTTATTTTTTTATTTCATCAAGTTACATCTCAATCGCAGTCCCCTCCCTATTCCCCCTCCAGTCCCACCCTCCCACCCTCAACCTCCCATCCTCTTCCCTTTTTTTTTTTTTTAAGTTTAAGGTATATCTTATTTCCCCCTACAGTTTCCCCTTTCAGTCCAACAAATGTCTTTTTCTCGTATAATAATAAATACAATACAATACAACAGAGGTAATTAGGCCACAGTTATGAGGGTTATATGGCTTGGCATACATTCCCAATGTCCAGTCCATATGTATTTGGCACCTGACTTTAACATTCTACTATCAAACCATCTCCATGAGTTTAAAGTTCTATATCTAACTCAACATTCGTACTAACTTGCAACACAATTTTAAAAGCATCTTCTTAGATCTATAACACTCCCTTGAATCCTAAACAACTCAAATTTTAATTATAAGGCTCTAGCTATCTGTTCTTCAACTACCTCAGAGACCTGAGAGGGATAAATATATCTGATTTTATAGGAAGTACAAGGCCTGCAGCTTCCAAAACTAAGAAATGACATACCAGCAGCTGCCTGGACAGTTCCCATTTTCTCTCCATACATTATAGCATCGATCTTCAGTCGTTTGGCCCCATTTCTCTGACAGACATTGATTGTAGAGCAGGGGTTATGAAGGACTTGCCTACCCTGTCTTGGCAGAGCTAGGCTGTTGACTTACCTGCTTCCAAGTTTTGTCCTTTTTGGACAGCATTCTGTCTACAGTTGGAGAAAGGGGCTTTTCCTACCAAGGGATAGGCTTGCGACTAATACAATCATCTCCCACTGGAGATTCTTCGATGCTCATCTTCTACTTGAAGGAGAATAGGGGGTGCTGTCAGGAGTTGATATGTCTTGATATAAAAAATCTAAAGTTACAAAAACATCTTTGAATGCCATATTCTGCAGATTTCTTGAGGTTTTTGAAGAGGCCCTATCTATCTCTTATATTAGGGTAAGCAGATGTTGTTTGTCTCTTAACAGCTTTATTTCTGATTAGCTTAGAAAATAACTATAATAGGCTGTCATAGTACCTAACAGAATGACCAGCTTGCATAACTATTAGTTTGCATTTCTCAATTATCCTAAACAGTTTATGACAATTAGTAGTAAAAGGCTGAAACATCACATTCCATTTTTTTTCTTTACCTCCTAACCCTTCCATCCCATTTCTCTGGGGTGGGGTGTCCTTATATTACAGTCCCTCATCTCAATTGAGAGGTCGTATGAGGTCCAAGAGCGTTCTCATTCATTGGGGGTCTACGAGGCAGTACCATCAGTGAAAAGTGTCTCATTGCCAGGGAGAGAGAACTAAAAACCAAAAAACAAATAAGCAGACAAGTAGATAAAAAAGACTAAAAAATAGAAAAATTATAAATATATATATATAATAAATAAAAAATAAAAAGTCTATGTCCAAGTTCCTTTGGTGTATTAGTTGTAGTATCGATACCTTCTACGATACAGCTAAAATCCTACTATAAGTGAATAGATGCCATGTGCATCTTTGTGAGTCTGGGTTAGCTCACTCCGGATGAGCTTTTCTAGTTCAATCCATTTGGCTGAAAATTGCATAATTTCATTGTTTCTGATAGCTGAGTAACATTCCATTGTATAGATGTACCACAGTTTTTTAATCCATTCTTCAGTTGAGGGACATCTGGGTTGTTTCCAGGTTCTAGCTATTACAAATAAGGCTGCTATGAACATAGATGAGGAGACTTCCCGATGACTCCATGAGGAGTCCTTTGGGTGTATACCCAGAAGTGGTATGGCTGGGTCCTGAGGCAAACCTATTCCAAGATTTCTAAGATATCACCATACTGACCTCCATAGTGGTTGCACAAGCCTGCATTCCCACCAGCAATGGAGTAGGGTTCCCCTTTCTCCACACCCTCGCCAGCATGTGCTGTCATTTGAGCTTTTGATCTTATCCATTCTGACAGGTGTGAGATGGAATCTCAGAGTCGTCTTGAGTTGCATTTCTCTGATGATTAATGATGTTGGGCATTTCTTCAGATTTCTCTCGGCCATTAGGGATTCCTCCTTTGAGAATTCTCTATTTAGCTCCGTTCTCGATTTTTTGACTGGATTACTTGGTTTCTTGGCATTTAATTTCTTGAGTTCTTTGTAGATTTTGGATATTAGCCCTCTGTCAGATGTGGGGTTGGTGAAGATTTTCTCCCAGTCTGTAAGCTGCTGTTTTGTTCAAATGACAGTGTCTTTTGCCTTACAGAAGCTTTTCAGTTTCATGAGGTCCCATTTATTGATTGTTGATCTCAGGTCCTGAGCTCTTGGTGTTCTGTTCAGAAAGTTGTCACCTGTGCCAATGAGTTCGAGGGTTTCTCCCACTTTTTCTTCTAGTAGATTTAGTGTGACTGGCCTTATGTTAAGGTCTTTGATCCACTTGGACTTAAGTTTTGTACAGGGTGATAAGTATGAGTCTAACTTCATTCTTTTACAAATGGACATCCAGTTGGAGCAGCACCATTTGTTGAAGATGCTGTCCTTCTATTGTGCGGTTTTGGCTTCTTTGTCCAAAATTAGGTGGCCATAAGTGTGTGGGTCTATTTCTGGATCTTCAATTCGATTCCATTGACCTACTGGTCTGTTTCTATACCAATACCATGCTGTTTTTACAACTATTGCTCTGTAGTACAGCTTGAAATCTGGGATGGTGATACCGCCAGATGTTTTTTTGTTTTTTTTTTTTGTTTTTTTTTTTTTGTACAGGATTGATTTAGCTATTCTGGGCTTTTTGTTGTTCCATATGAAATCGAGAATAGCTCTTTCCAAGTCTATAAAAAATTGTATTGGTATTTTGATAGGAATTGAATTGAATCTATATACTGCTTTTGGTAGGATGGCCATTTTTATTATGTTGATCCTACCTATCCATGAGCATGGGAGATCTTTCCATATTCTAAAGGCCTCTTCCATTTCATTCTTCAAGAGCTTGAAGTTCTTGTTATACAGGCCCTTTACTTGCTTGGTTAGAGTTACCCCCCAGGTATTTTATGTTGTTTGTGGCTATTGTGGAGGGGGTTGTTTCCCTTATTTCTTTCTCAGCCCATTTGTTTGTTGTATAAAGAAGGGCTTCTGATTTTTTTGAATTAATTTTGTATTCAGCCACTTTGCTGAAGGCGTTTATCAGCTGTAACAGTTCTCTGGTGGAGTTTTTGGGGTCGCTTATGTATACTATCATATCCTCTGCAAATAGGGATAATTTTACTTCTTCGTTTCCAATGTTTATCCCCTTGATCTCCTTTAGTTGTCTTATTGCTCTAGCAAGAACTTCAAGTACTTTATTGAAGAGATATGGTGAAAGTGGACATCCTTGTCTTGTCCCTGAGTTTAGAGGAAATGCTTCAAGTTTCTCTCCATTTAATTTGATGTTGGCCACTGGCTTGCTGTATATTGCCTTTATTGTTTCTAGGTACGGTCCTTGTATGCCCGTTCTCTCGAAAACTTTTAGCATGAAGGGGTGTTGGATTTTGTCAAATGCTTTTTCTGCATCTAGCGAGATTATCATGTGGTTTTTTTCTTTCATCCTGTTTATATGGTGAATGACGTTGATAGACTTTCATATGTTGAACCATCCCTGCATTTCTGGGATGAGGCCTACTTGATCATGGTGTATGATACTTTTGATGTGTTCTTGAATTCGGTTTGCTAGTATTTTATTAAGTATTTTTGCAACTATGTTCATGAGGGAGATTGGTCTGAAGTTCTCTTTCTTTGTTGGGTCTTTGTGTGGTTTAGAAATCAGGATGACTGTGGACTCATAGAATGAATTTGGCAAAGTTCTTTCAGATTCTGTTTTGTGAAAGAGTTTTGAAAGTATTGGTGTTAGCTCCTCTTTCAAGGTCCGGTAGAATTCCATGCTAAAGCCATCTGGCCCTGGGCTTTTCTTGGTTGGGAGACTTTTAATGACTGTTTCTATTTCCTTAGTAGTTATTGGGCTGTTTAATCTGTTTATCTGATCTTGATTTAGCTTCAGTAGGTGGAATCTATAAATAAAATTGTCCATTTCACTTAAGTTTTCAAATTTGGTGGAGTATAGATTTTTAAAGTAGGATCCAAATATTCTCTGGATTTCCTCAATGTCTGTTGTTATTTCTCCCTTTTCATTTCTGATTTTGTTGCTTTGTGTTTTCTCCCTCTGTCTTTTAGTTAACGTGGCTAAGGGTCTGTCTATTTTGTTGACTTTCTCGAAGAACCAACTCTTGGTTTCATTGATTCTTTGTATAGTTCTTTTTGTTTCTAAGTTGTTGATTTCAACCTTAAGTTTGATGATCTCCTGCCTTCTGCTCCTCTTGGGAGAGTTGGCTTCTTTTTTTTTCCAATTCACCCAGTTTAGCTGTTAATCTGCTAATATCTTTTTGAAGGCACTTAGTGCTATGAACTTTCGTCGTAGCACAGCTTTCATTGTGTCCCATAGGTTTGGGTATGTTGTGTCTTCATTTTCATTGGATTTTAAGAAGTCTTTAATTTCCTTCTTTATTTCTTCCCTGATCCAGTGGTCCTCTAGTAAAGAGTTGTTCAGTTTCCATGTGAGTGTAGATTTCTGTTGATTCTTTTGCTATTGAAGTCCAACTTTATTCCATGATGGTCTGACAAGATACAAGGGGTTATTTCAATTTTCTTGTATCTGTTGAGGCTATCTTTGTGTCCAACTATATGGTCGATTTTGGAGAAGGTTCCATGAGGTGCTGAGAAGAACTTGTATTCTTTTTTGCTTGGGTGAAACATTCTGTAGATATCTGTTAGGTCCATTTGGTTCATGATTTCTGTTAGACTCATTATTTCTCTGTTTGGCTCTTACAATGCCAGAAATAACAAATGAGGAAATGATGGATGCTTTTGAGGAAGGTATTGATATGCATACTCAACAGGCTTCTGTCTTGATGATCTGTCCATAGTTGTGAGTGGGGTGTTGAAGTCTCCCAATGTTAATGTGTTTGGATCGATATGCGATTTAAGTTTTAGAAGTGTTTCTTTTATCAATGTAGGTGCCTTTGTATTGGGGCATAGATGTTCAATATTGAGATGTCCTCTTGGTGGATATTTCCTTTAACTAGTATGTAATGCCCTTCTCTGTCTTTTTTTATTAAATTCAATTAGAAGTCGATTTTGTTTGATATTAGGGTGGCTACTCCACCTTGTTTCCTGGGTCCATTTGCTTGGAAAACCTTTTCCCAGCCCTTTACTCTGAGATAGTGTTTATCTTCAATAGTGATAAGTGTTTCTTGTATACAGCAAAAAGATGGGTCTTGTTTACAGATCCAGTCTGTAAGTCTGTGTCTTTTTATTGGCGAGTTGAGTCCATTGATGTTGATGGATATTAGTGACCAGGGGTTGTTATTTCCCATTAGTTTGGTATAGCTGGTTGTCTTGTGTTTCCCTTTTGTTTAGTTGCTGTGGAAGTTTCTATTTCCTCTGTTTTCTTGGGTGTAGTTATCTTCTCTGTGTTGGAATTTTCCTTCTAGGATCGTCTGTAGGGCTGGGTTTGTGAGGAGATATTGTTTGAATTTGATTTTGTCATGGAATATCTTGTTTTCTCCATCTGTGTTGATAGAGAGTTTTGCTGGGTATAGTAGTCTGGCTGGGCACCTATGTTCTCTCAGGACTTGCCCTTCTAGCTTTTAAAGTTTCTGAGGAGAAATCAGGTGTGATTCTGATGGGTCTGCCATTGTATGTGACTTGGCCTTTTTCTCTTACAGCTTTTAATACTCTTTCTTTGTTCTGTACATTTGGAGTTTCTCTTATTATGTGGTGAGAGGAGTTTTTTTCTGATCTAATCTGTTTGGTGTTCTGTAAGCCTCTTTGATTTTTACTGACATCACTTTCTTCAGGTTTGGGAAGTTTTCTTCTATGATTTTGTTGAAGATATTTCCTGGACCATGGAGTCGGGAGTCTTCTCTTTCCTCTATGCCTATAATTCTTAGGTTCCATCTTTTCATTGAGTCCTTGATTTCTTGGATGTTGTGGGTGAGAGATTTTTTAGCTTTCTCATTTTCTTTGGATGTTGTACTGATTTCTTCCATCGAATCTTCCATGCCTGAGATACTGTCTTTCATCTCTTGCATCCTATTTTTGATACTCACATCCATAGTTCCTGTTCTCTTCCCTTGATTCTCCATTTCCTCTTTTAACTCTGACTGTGTTTTCTTTATTGTTTCCATTTCTATTTTCATGTCTTGAATGGTATTGTTCGTTTTGTACATTTCCTTCTCCAGTTTGCTTGTTTTTGCCTGGAAATCTTTCATTGCTCTGTCCTTTTCCTGTTCAAGCTGAGTCACCTTGGCTTGGGGCTCTTTAATGGTGTTATTCGTTGTTTTGACTTGTAAAATTGAGGCTTCTTTGAATTCCTTCACAGATTTAAGTTCTTCTTGAAGGGACTCTATCACTTTCCATAATGTAGAATTGTCATCGTTTTAATGGGTTTCAGCTGTGGTGAGGTCGTTTGGGCTGGATGGAATAGCGTTGCTTTCTTTTGTTGGAGTCATTTCGCTCTTTTTTTTTTTTTTTTTTTTTTTTTTTTTTTGGTCTGGGGCCTCTGGCCATGTGGAAATTTTTGCTGTCTTCTGGACTTGGGTCCAAAGGGGGCACTTTGGTGTAGGATTCTAGTTGCCTTACTCCACCCCTAAAGGTGAGTCATTCAACCCTGCCTCCTTGGTGGAGACCTAACTAATCCAGGTGGTGGAGCTCTGTACCAGTAAGCTCTGGTTCCCCACCGGAAGGGCTAATAATAGTACAAAAGTCCGATATACGACAGTTTTAAGTATCTCACAGTTTGCCCAGGGTTGGTTCCTGTGGTGGGTAAATCTGCCCTTCAGTCCCAATAGCCTTGCCACTCCCGCAGCTTGGAAACTGACCAGTGACATCACAGCAGTGGATTGCAATCTGTAGTCTGAAAGCACTTTGCAGCCGAGCTGTGCTCACTTCCAAGGGTCGCAACCTTTCGCCAGATAGCTGGCGAGACCTGGGGGTGCCCAGCAGGGTGGGGATTATCTCTGCGTGGGATCTGAATCTGCCACTGGGTATTAGATTAGAACTTACCTGGAGTCTCTCCTGGTGCGGGATGGGGGGAATCCCACTTCCCGGGTCCAGCTGCTTCCTTGCATGTATGAGAGTGGGAAGGAGCGTCCTGCCCAGGGACCCTCAGTGGTCCCTGGGTAGTTGGGTGAGATTTAGAAGGGGTTGAGCCATTTGTACAGCGTCCTACAACACTCGCCGCCCTGTGACTGTTAACATCAAAATCAAAATACGCCCACGCAGGCCTCTGCCATCTTGGATCCCCGCCGATATAAATACTCTTAAACAATTTAATTATTCCTATAAATGGCGCCCAATGCAATTTAATTAATTATTTTTCACATATGACGCTCAACTATGGCAATTAGAATCCATGCTTACAACCTGAGAAGGCCTGGGTGAAAGCCAATTTCCTAGCCTAAAAGTGGGGAACTGAACCCAAATGCATTTCAAAGGTTCGGCTACCTAAACAAAAGCTGTTGCCTTGCAGAAAAGGCGGAGAACTAAGGCTTAGCTCTCCTTGCCTACTAAAAAACTGGCAGCCTTCTAAACAGAATTTGATAGCGAAATTAACTGCCTAGATTAAAAATGGAGGAATTTATAATGTCTCAATACGTTTTGTATTCCAACTGAGTTTATTCCTGTTAGCGTGCAAATGATTTTTTCCCTGACAATTTTGGTTCTGTGTATCGTTTCTGAGAAAGTTCAGACTAGGATAGTCTTAAAGGAAAGAATTTACAGATGGAATGCTAAATTGTCAACAATGATAATGGAGCAAGGAGGGAGGCCTTTCCTGATAAATAAGGCAAAATTGATGGCAGTTGGAGCTAAGAGCTCCCTGGTTGTGAGGTGCTTTTCAGGGCTTTCTGGGAAGGGTCAACCAGTGAAATACAGTCGCAACTAGATTTCAAGGAATAATTAACAAAACTTTAATTGCAGCGTGGGATGGCATAGTTAGACATGCCAAGGCTTTTGGAATGTTGTTTCTTTGCTTGACTTTTGTTTAGATGTCTTTGATTTTCCTATATCGGGAGGAAGGATATTTTTCTGGATTAGCATTGCTAAAACAAAAGAGATTTTTGAAGATTTTGGACAAATTTCGAAATGTCACTACAGTTCAAGGTTGCTCTCTGGGTTTCAGCTTAATTTGGGCTCCGCCCACTTAGCAGCTGAAAACAATGTCAGGCCAGATACTTTGTTTCTTCAAGTCTATTGAGTCTTTCCTGTTTTCCTGACTTCAACCTTGTTTCAGTCTATTGAGTCTTTACTGTTTTTCCTGACTTCAACATTGTTTTTCAGTCTATTAAGTCTTTCCTGTTTTTCCTGACTTCATGCTGATAATGCTGTTCATGCCCCGAATTAAGAGACAGTATCAGAAACTCCTATATATTTTCTAAATCTAATTTATCTAACCCCTACATATCCCCCTTCTAGTAAAATAAAAAATAAATCTACATTATATCTACATATACAATGTAAATGAATTGTCTATGTACAATACATAAACTAACTTTAAATTTTTATCAATAAACTTACTTTCTATTACATACAAAACATTTTTTAAACTTGCATCAATAAACAGAATCTTAAATTTCTACCAATATAACAAAGTAATCATATGCTTTTAATAATAAGAGACAAAAAAATAGAATGAGGGAAAAAAGAAAATCCTCAAATCCAATTCACAACATATAACATATATCCATTCATCCCAGATGACAACAAACAATCACAACACATAACATAACACACAAAAAAAAAAACTTCCAACCCATCTTTTGGGAATGGAGTGTAAATATTTTCGGGTACCCTTCAAAAATTGAGATATTGGCCAATTCTCGGGAAAGTTACCTATAGCTTTTATTGTCCAGTCTCTGTGAGATCGATCATTTTTTTGGACTAGCACTTTTAAAAATGATTTGCATGCAAAGTTTTTAAGAAAACAGTGATTGAAGCAGTATGTTAGGTTGAATCTTCTGGCCCATTTGTCTTGTTGTTATTGTCATTCAGTCCTTGGCTCTGAAAAAAATTTTTGCTCTAAATTTGAGCAAATGGAAGGCATAGAACAACTTTCTAAGTCCATTTTAAGGCAGAAACTCTGTCCATCCTGGATAAAAGATTGGAATATCATGAACACCATAAACTTAATAAAATATTCTTACCATGCGAAGACATTCATATTTCAGCTAATGGGAGGTTCTCCCTGGTCAGATCTAATCTTTATAAGTTTTGTTGGTAACCACATTTTTTCATTCCCTGTAGACACATAGGCATAACCACGTCCCCATCTTAAAACCATTGCAGGTTTCCACTCTAAAGTTAACATATCCTTATAATATATTGGTTGATTTAATTCCTCAGTTTTTTGTATAACCCAATGACTCTCAGCTGCACTGGTACCCTTTTCACCAACATTTAGGAAATTCAAAGTTAGCAATGCATTGTGTAATCTATCCCTGGGATTCTTTAATTCCCCCTTTTGTTTAAAAAGCATCTCTTTTAAGGTACGATTAGCTCTTTCTACAATTGCTTGTCCTGTAGGATTGTGTGGTATTCCAGTAACATGTTTTATATTATAATATGCAAAGAATTGCTTCATCTTATTAGATACATATGCAGGAGCATTATCAGTCTTAATTTGTGCAGGTACACCCATAAATGCCATTATTTCTAACATATGTGCAATAACACAATCAGCTTTTTCAGAACTTAAAGCAGTTGCCCATTGAAACCCTGAGTATGTATCAATGGTATGATGTACGTACCTTTGTTTTCCAAAATCTGTAAAGTGAAAAACATCCATTTGCCAAATTTCATTCTTTTTAGTACCTCTAGGGTTACTACCAGCAAGTAATGGAATTTGGTTATACAGAGAACACGTAGGACATTTTTTAATTATTTCCCTGGCTTGTTGCCAGGTAATAGAGAATTTTTTTCTTTAAACCTGAACTGTTAACATGATGTTTCTGATGAAATTTTGAGGCTTCCAACACATTTCCTATGAGTAACTGGTCAATTTCCTCATTTCCTTGTGCCAGTGGACCTGGCAAACCTGTATGGGATCGAATATGGGTTATATATAATGGATTATTTCTACCTCTGATGACCTGTTGCAATTGTATAAATAAAGAAGTTAATTCTGTGTTATAGAGAATAAATTCAGCAGTTTCTATATGCAACACAACTCTTTCTGCATATAGAGAATCTGTAATTATGTTAAGAGACTCTGGAAAATCTAATAACACCATAAGGATTGCATACAATTCTGCTTTTTGAACTGAGGTATATGGGCTTTTGATTACCTTGCTGATTTTGTCTGTTTTATAACCTGCCATTCCCATCTTGTTAGCAACAGTATAGAAGGTTGGTGAATCAGGAATTGGTGTTCCCTTTACAATACGAGGAAGAATCCAAGTAGTTCTTTTTATAAATTGTATACGTTTGCTTTTTGGAAATTTGTTATTAATTTCTCCCAAATAATTACTGCAAGCTCTTTGCCAATCTTCATTGATTACCCACAATGACATAATCTCAGCATTAGTAAGAGGCACTACTATTTCAGCCGGGGCCATTCCTGATAATTGACGTAGTCTTATTCTACCTTTTACAATTAAATCAGATATCTTTTCTATGTATGTCTTTAATTTTTTTACTTTGTTTATGTGGTAAGAAAATCCATTCCATAATACTATCTTCCCGTTGCATAATAAGCCCTGTAGGAGAATGAGTTGATGGTAAAATGACCAAAATACAATCAAGTTGGGGATCAATTTGATCTATGTATGCATCTTGTAATCTTTGTTCTACCAACATTAATTCCTTTTCTGCCTCAGCAGTTAAACATCTTGGACTGTTTATATTTGAATCCCCTTGTAATGTTTGAAACAAATTACTTAACTCATGAGTACTTAAACCAAGGGTGGGCCTTAGCCAATTTATATCTCCCATTAATTTTTGAAAATCATTAAGAGTTTTCAATTGGTCTCTACGGATTTGTACCTTTTGCGATCTTATTCTCTGTAGACTTATTTTATAATCCAAATAGTTGATTGAATCTCCTCTTTGTATTTTTTCAGGAGCAATTTTTAACCCCCATAGTGGTAGAATTCTTTGCATTTCCTTAAATAAGTTCTCTAAAACAACTACATCAGAATCAGCCAACAAAATATCATCCATATAATGATAAATAATAGATCGAGGAAACTGCTTATGCATTATTTCTAATGGTTTTTGTACAAAATATTGACACAGAGTTGGACTATTCAACATTCCCTGTGGAAGTACATTCCAGCAATACCTCTTGATTGGCCTACTGTTATTAAGAGTAGGTACAGAGAAGGCAAACCTTTCCCTATCATTCTTATGTAATGGAATTGAGAAAAAGCAGTCTTTTAAATCGATTACTATTAAAGGCCATGACTTTGGTAACAGAGAAGGTAAAGGCATACCAGGCTGCAAAGGACCCATAGGTTGAATTACTCTATTCACAGCTCTTAAATCTGTTACCATTCTCCATTTACCCGATTTCTTTTTTACCACAAACACAGGAGAATTCCATGGGCTGGTAGACTCTTCTATATGACGAGCCTCCAGCTGTTCTTTTACCAATTGCTCAAGAGCCTCCAATTTCTCCTTTGTTATGGGCCACTGCTCTTGCCACACTGGTTTATTTGATAGCCATTTCAAGGGTAGGGCTGTTGGAGTTTCAGCAGTGGCCCCTAGTATAAATTTGGAAACTCGATACCTGGGGTGTCCTGTGTTTGGACACTAGATATAGCTTGCAGTTTTTGAGTACTCACATCAATACCTTCCTCAAAAGTATCTATAATCTCAATGTCTGGGGTGTCCTGTGTTTGGACACTAGACATAGCTTGCAATTGTTGTTGAGTATGCATATCAATACCTTCCTCAAAAGCATCCATCATTTGTTATTTCTGGCATTGTAGGAATATTAATTTGAGTACCCCATTGTTGTAAGAGATCCCTTCCCCATAAATTTATGGGTACATCAGCCACATAAGGTCTCAACTTCCCTGTTTGCCCTTCTGGTCCCACACAGTTAAGCCATCGTACACTTTGTTTTACATGTGATAATTTACCAATTCCTATAAAATGTGTAGGAACCCTTTGAAGTGGCCAGTTTGAATTCCAAGACTCATGTGACAGGACAGTGACATCCGCTCCTGTGTCAAGCAATCCTTCTATTTAATACCATTCACTTGTATTTTTAATTTTGGTCTCGTATCACTCACCATTGTTTGCCAATACACATGTTTTCCACTATTTTTGACTGCTCCTGTTCTGTCTATTGGAACAACCTTGCCCTTGGTGTAAGGAAACAGCAGCAGTTGGGCAATTTTGTCCCCTGCATTAATTGTCATCTCTTTCCATATGGATGTCATAATTTTAATTTCTTCCTTGAAGTCTCCATCTATAATACCTGGATGAATAAAGAATCCTTGACAAGTTAATCCATTTTTTCCAAATATTAATCCTATTGTCCCTGATGGTAAAGGACCATAGATACCAGTGGTTAACATATAACATTCATCTGTTTTGGATAATGTTTTAGATTGATCTGTGGTCAAATCTAAAACTGTAGTACCTTCAGTAGCCTGTAAAAGATCAGCAATAGTTAATTTTGTTCCTCCTGCCTGTCTGTTTCCCTCTGGTTGGATGATGGATGACGGTTCACATTGTTTTGGGGGGCCTGAACCGGTAGGCCCCTCCCCTCGTTTCCCGGCAAGGCATCCGTTTTAGCTCTACAGTCCCGGGACCAGTGTTTACCTTTTCCACAAAGAGTACAAAATCCTGGAGACCTTAACCTTCTATTGCCATTAGAAGCCATTCGTTCCCTTCTATGACCATGTTCACCCTTAAAAGCCATTCGTTCCCTTCTATGACCATGTTCTGCAGAGTCCAGACACCTATCGATTCGAGTTCTGGACGATTCAGCCTTACGATATCTTTGGAAATGACCAAGTTCACCATTTTTAAAGCACTCATTAAGACCCCTAGCAACTGCTTGTGCTATGACATTAGTCTGACTCTCTTGAAAACCAATATCAGCTGTTTCTCTTATCCATTCATCTACTGGGGCTCCTCGAGCTTTCAATGGCCTAATTGCCCTTTGACATTCAGCATTTGCATTTTCATATGCCAAGGCATTTATCAAGTCCTGTCTGGCATCAGAGTTATCTACATCTCTCTCCACAGCTGAAGTTAATCTCCCTAAAAAGTCTTAGAAGGTTTCCTGAGGACCTTGTATTATCTTGGTAAATGAAGTAAACCTTTTCCCAGCCTCAGCCACCATATCCCAGGCCCTCAGAGCTGCAACACGACATTGTTCGATGACAACATCTTCAAATTGAGTCTGTAACCATATGTCAGCATAAGGTCCCTCACCAAGCATTTGGTGGGTTGTGACATTTATTCCCCTTGCCATATTTTGCTGCTCTAATTTTGTGGCTTCATGTCTCCACCATGACAACCATTGTAATTGCTGGCTACCTTCTAGCACAGCTGATATCAGTCCCTTCCAATCTTGGGGAATGACTCTATTTTGTATAGCCCAATTATTTAGCATCTGTTTAACGAATGATGAGTGCATTCCATAAGAGACAATAGACTCCTTAAATCTTTTTAAATCCAAAATGTCTATTGGACGCCATGTTAATTCCTGATTGAGTTGACCGTTATTATCAGGCCTAATTTGAAACATAACTGGAAAAGCTGATGGTGATTGTGCAGTACCATGCAGCTCCTCTGGTGGCGTACTTGGTTCCACATTAGCACAATTACCTGCCTGGGTTCCTACTGGCACACGCGGCAACTTTTCTACTGGTACATGCAGCGACTGTGGAGACCTAGCTAGAAAAGAACTTGCCATTTTCTCAGTTCCAGTCACCTGCCCTGCCAGAATTTTCTTAAGCTCCTCAATCTGCATTTCCATAATTTTTAATTGTGTAACAGACATCTTCCTTATGACAAACCAATAAAATAAAAAAAAGTAAACAGCATAAAACATTCGGTTTGATTGAAAAACAGTGTAGAAGTCAGCAGTAAACATTGCCATATTGTCAACAACTGGCATCATAGTTTCAAAATCTGCAGTTTTCTCTATAGTTTTGAAAATAAAATTACCCATAATGCTTTACCACGTTGAGCGCCACCTGTAACCGAACTTTTAAATTATTATTTAAAACTTATTTATTTATTACTAAATTCACTTATAACAAACACCAACAGTTTCTTAATTATTAATCCTATAAATTCCTACAACCCCTTTAACCTATCCACTAAACCTATTGATAATTATAACAACTACTTTCATAACCTTTTAGAATGATACAGTCTCTGGGGCAGGTCCTCAGTCGTCAGGAACACAGTCTTTGTTGTCGATTCTTTAACGCACTTAGCAGTCCTTTTTCTGGATCTCTCAGATGCAGGTTCGTCAGGGTAAGTTGGTTATTGCAGTCTCACCTTAAATAAGGCTTCAGGCTTTCTTCTCTGTGGGAGACCCCAGCTGTCTGCAGGCCAACTTACTTCTTTTTAATCAGGAACTCAGCTGCTCTGCCTCAGTCCTTAAAGCCAGGCACAATTTCCTTTAGGCCACTGTTTGGACAGATCAAACCCCTCTAGGCAAAAGCTGAGCCACAGGGTCCACTCCTTGGCCTTTTGGTGTCTTGCTCAGGCTTTCTTTGCTCACCGGCT
>CAJQZJ010032464.1:14587941-14604408 GCA_907164525.1 Lophiomys imhausi
TCATAGTTAAATTTTGAGTTGTTTAGGAATCAAGAGGGTGTTATAGACCTAAGAAGATACTCTTAAAAGTTTGTTGCAAATTAGTATGAAAGTTGAGTCAGATATAGACCTTTATACTCATGGAGATGGTTAGATAGTAGAATGCTAAAGTCAGAGGCTAAATATGTATAGACTGGACATTGGGAAGGTATACTGGGCCATTTAACTCTCATAAATGTGGCATATTTATATCTGTTGTTCTGTATAATATTTACTGTTGTGGGAGAAGGAGCCATCTGTTGGACTGAAAGGGGAAACTTCTGGGGGGAAGAGGGTGGAAGGGAGGGATAGGAAGGGGGAATAGGGAGGGGTTTGTGACTGAGATGTAACTTGAAGAAAAAAAAATAAAGTATTTAAATAATAAATAAATAAATAAATAAATAAATAAATTTTACATTTGCACTTTCAAAAAAAAAAAGATAAGGAAATGTTGCTTGTCTCTTAACAACTTGATTTCTGAGTAGTTTAGAGAATAACTGTGATAGACTGTCATAGTAACTAACAAAACGACACGCTTGAATGGCTGTGAGTTTGCATTTCTTAATTATCCTAAACAGTTTATGACGGTTGGTATCAAAAGTCCAAAACTCCACATTTCATTTTTAAGCATTACTAGGTACAATACCTTTAAGAAGTGTTAACCTTAATTTTGTATCAATATACAAAGATCAATATCAATGTGGCCAAATATACTCTTAATTTTGTATCAATATACAAAGATCAATTCCTATGTAAGCCCAATACAATCTTAATTTTGCATCAATATACAAGGGCCAATACCATTGTGGCCAAATATAACCTTAATTTTGTATCAATATACAAAGATCAATACTGATGTAGTCCAATACAATCTTAATTTTGCATTAATATACAATGATCAATACCAATTTAGCCAAATATAATATTAATTTTGTATCAATATACAAAGGTATAAGGGTATATTCAATAATCTGTCCTTTTGTCTTGATCTTTCCTATACTATGTCTATGTCCCATTTTTATCTCAAGTTTGTTCACTCCTACATAGGAGAGAAAGAAGGATACAGAAAATAAAAAGATAGAAGTCCCTGGGTCTAACCTCCAAAACCCATTTAACAAGATCATGTAACAGCTGAATAACAAAATTTTCTGTTATCCATCAAATATCCAAAATGGGGGGGACACCCTCCCCACCTTCTGGGCATGGGGCGTCACTCTCTTAAAATGACTTCCTGCTGATTTGGGATGTAGTAAACCTGTTTGGGGCCCAAATAAGAATGGAAAAATGGTTTAAAATGTTAATAGAATCATTTGATGTTCAGTCCCTTTGTGCTCAGCTATTTAGATGTCCTACGAAGTTCATAGACAGAAGCTGATCTTCAGAACTTTACTGAAGATTTGGCTGGAGCAGCCTGTGGAGCTGAACGATCTTAGCGATTTTGAGTTGTTGTGGTTGTAGACTTTTGAGGAAGTCTGCAAGGCTGGATCATCTGGGCCACTCGTCTTCTTTGGTGTCTGATCTGTTTTCTGCTGAGGTTTCCGTTGTCCAGTTGTTCCTGGATTCCTTGAATGGATGCTTTAAACCTCCTGGAAAGATAAGAACAGAGCCCTGACCTAATCTTAACTCTGGGACAATTACCTTTTTTTGGGGGGGAGGGGGTCAGGTAATATTTCTCCTGAAGCAAATTTGTTTTTTTTGACAATATGCATAGAATTATCTTTCAATCTGGATTAAAGAAGAAATTATTTTGTTATTTTGGAGCTAAACAAACCTTTAGTGTATATATTTTGAGATCTCAAAGGACAATTTGATTGCATTGAGCTTACCTTTTGTAAGTAGCTTTTAAACTTAAATCGTTCCAAATCCTACGTATCTGTCTCTGCATTCTAAGTATTGGGATCAAAGACCTATGGTTCCCAACTGAAGGGATTAAAGTTATGCTCCACCACACCTGGATCGAAGTTTTTCTCTATTTAGAGATGGGTTTGTATCAGGCTGACCTTGAGATCTGAGATCTGCCTGCTTCTGTCTCCAGTGTGTTGGGATTAAGGGTGTATTCTTCTGGAATGATGGGATTAAGGGTGTGCACCATCACCACCCTGTTCCTTGTAACTCTAGAATTTATAAGACAACTAACTCTATAGTGCTCCTCCCATCTCTGCTGAAGTTAAAGGCATGGGCTAACATCACGCATTTCATGTATTTTACCTTAGCTCTAAGTTTTTTCGACACTTGGAGGTTTATAAAACCAGGTTGAACAGCTGTAACCTTTAATTTATTTGCAGTGTTTTAGATCTGTTACCTGCTTTTTTTAATTAATAAACTTATTTACTTGTTGCTTCAGGTTACATCTCCATAATATTGTCCTCTTTCCCCGCTTCCCAGGCCCGCCCTCCCATCCTCTACCCCAAAACTCTTCCCTCTTGCTCCTCTGGAGTGGAGTGTCCCTATATAACAGTCCCTCGCCCCAGTTCAGATTTCAAATGAGGGCCAAGAGCCTCTTCATACACTGGGGGCCTACAAGGCAGTACCACCAGTGAAAAGTGTCTCATTGCTAGGTAGGGAAAACCAAGAAACAGACCAACAAACAAACCAACAAAAACAAACAACAACAGCAAAAAAGAAAGAAAAAAAAAGTCTGTCCATGTTCCCTTTGGTGTGTTGGGTGTAGTAAAGATATCCTGTACTATATACCTAAAATCCTACTATAAGTGAATAGATGCTATATGTGCATCCTTCTGAGTCTGGGTTAGCTCACTCAGGATGAGCCTCTCTAGTTCCATCCATTTGGGTGCAAATTGCATAATTTCATTGTTTCTGATAGCTGAGTAACATTCCATTGTATAGATGTACCACAGTTTTTTAATCCATTCTTCAGTTGAGGGACATCTGGGTTGTTTCCAGTTTCTAGCTATTACAAATTAGGCTGCTATGAACATAGATGAGGAGACTTCCTTATGATTCCATGAGGAGTCATTTGGATGTATATCCAGAAGTGGTATGGTTGGGTCCTGAGGCAAAGCTATTCCAAGATTTCTAAGATACTGCCATACTGACCTCCATAGTGGTTGCACAAGCCTGCACTCCCACCAACAATGGAGGAGGGTTCCCCTTTCTCCACACCCTCGCCAGCATGTGCTGTCATTTGAGCTTTTGATCTTAGCCATTCTGACAGGTGTGAGATGGAATCTCAGAGTCGTCTTGAGTTGCATTTCTCTGATGATTAATGATGTTGAGCATTTCTTCAAGTGCCTCTCAGCCATTAGGGATTCCTGCTTTGTGAATTCTCTATTTAGCTCTGTTCCCCATGTTTTGATTGGATTACTTGGTTTCTTGGCATTTAATTTCTTGAGTTCTTTGTAGATTTTGGATATTAGCCCTCTGTCAGATGTGGGGTTGGTGAAGATTTTCTCCCAGTCTGTAAGCTGCTGTTTTGTTCAAATGACAGTGTCTTTTGCCTTACAGAAGCTTTTCAGTTTCATGAGGTCCCATTTATTGATTTTTGGTCTCAGGTCCTGAGCTGTTGGTGTTCTTTTCAGGAAGTTGTCACCTGTGCCAATGAGTTCGAGGGTTTTTCGCACTTTTTCTTCTAGTAGATTTAGTGTGACCGGCCTTATGCTAAGATCCACTTGGATTTAAGTTTTGTACAAGGTAATAAGTATGGGTCTAATTTCATTCTTTTGCAAGTGGACATCCAGTGGGACCAACACCATTTGTTGAAGATGCTGTCCTTCTTCCATTGTGCGGTTTTGGCTTCTTTGTCAAAAATTAGGTTGGCATAGCTGTGTGGGTCCATTTCTGGGTCTTCAATTAGATTCCATTAATCTACTGGTCTGTTTTTATACCAATACCATGCTGTTTTTGCTATTATTGCTCTGTAGTACAGCTTGAAATCTGAGATGGTGATACCTCCAGATGTTTTTTTTTTTTATTATTATTGTACAGGATTGATTTAGCTATTCTGGGTTTTTTGTGGTTCCATATGAAACTGACAATAGCTCTTTCCAGATCTATAAAGAATTGTGTTGGTATTTTGATAGGAATTGCATTGAATCTATATATTGCTTTTGGTAGGAAGGCCATTTTTATTCTGTTGATCCTACCTATCCATGAGCATGGGAGATCTTTCCATCTTCTAAAGGCCTCTTCCATTTCTTTCTTCAAGGGTGTGAAGTTCTTGTTGTGCACATCCTTTACATGCTTGGTTAGAGTTACCCCCAGGTATTTTATATTGTTTGCGGCTATTGTGAAGGGGGTTGTTTCCCTTATTTCCTTTTCAGCCCATTTGTTTGTTTTATATAGAAGGGATTCGGATTTTTTTTTAGTTTATTTTGTATCCAGCCACCTTGCTGAAGGCGTTTATAAGCTGTAAGAGTTCTCTGGTGAAATTTTTGGAGTCTCTTATGTATACTACCATATCATCTGCAAATAGGGATAATTTGACTTCTTCGTTTCCAATTTTTATCCCCTTGATTTCCTTTAGTTGTCTTATTGCTCTAGCAAGAACTTCAAGTACTTTATTGAAGAGATATGGTGAAAGTGGACATCCTTGTCTTGTCCCTGAGTTTAGAGGAAATGCTTCAAGTTTCTCTCCATTTAATTTGATGTTGGCCACTGGCTTGCTGTATATTGCCTTTATTGTTTCTAGGTACGGTCCTTGTATGCCCGTTCTCTCAAAAACTTTTAGCATGAAGGGGTGTTGAATTTTGTCAAATGCTTTTTCTGCATCTAGTGAGATTATCATGTTTTTTTTTTTCATCTTATTTATATGGTGAATGACGTTGATAGGCTTTCATATGTTGAACCATCCCTGCATTCCTGGTATGAAGCTGACTTGATCATGGTGTATAATACTTTTGATGTGTTCTTGAATTCGGTTTGCTAGTATTTTATTAAGTATTTTTGCATCTATGTTCATGAGGGAGATTGGTCTGAAGTTCTCTTTCTTTGTTGGGTCTTTGTGTGGTTTAGGAATCAGAATGACAGTGGCCTCATAGAATGAGTTTGGCAGTTTTCTTTCTCATTCTATTTGGTAGAAGACTTTGAAGAGTATTGCTGTTAGCTCCTCTTTGAAGGTCCGCTAGTATTCCGTGCTAAACCATCTGGCCCTGGGCTTTTTTTGGTTGGGAGATTTTTAGTGACTGTTTCTATTTCCTTAGTAGTTATTGGGCTGTTTAATCTGTTAATCTGATCTTTATTTAGTTTTGGTATGTGGAATCTATTGAGAATATTGTCCATTTCGCTTAGATTTTCAAGTTTGGTGGAATATAGATTTTTAAAGTAGGACCCAAATATTCACTGGATCTCCTAAATGTCTGTTGTTATTTCTCCCTTTTCATTTCTGATTTTGTTGATCTGGGTTTTTTACCTCTGCCTTTTAGGTAATTTGGCTAGGGGTCTGTCTATTTTGTTGATTTTCTCGAAGAACCAACTCTTGGTTTCATTGATTCTTTGTACATTTCTTTTTGTTTCTGAGTTGTTGATTTCAGCCCTACGTTTGATGATTTCCTGACTTCTGCTCCTCTTGGGAGTGTTTGCTTCTTTTTTTTTCAATTCACCCAGTTTGGCTGTTAATTCACTAATATGAGCTGTCACAATTTTCTTTTTGAAGGCACTTAGTGATATGAACTTTCCTCGTAGCACAGCTTTCATTGTGTCCCATAGGTTTGGGTATGTTGTACCTTCATTGTCGCTGGATTTTAAGAAGTCTTTGATTTCCTTCTTTATTTCTTCCCTGATCCAGTGGTCCTCTAGTAAAGAGTTGTTCAATTTCCATGTGTATGTAGGCTTTCTGTTGATTCTTTTGCTGTTGAAGTCCAGCTTTATTCCATGGTGGTCTGACAAGATACAAGGGGTTATTTCAATTTTCTTGTATCTGTTGAGACTATCTTTGTGTCCAAATATATGGTCGATTTTGGAGAAGGTTCCATGTGTGCTGAGAAGAAGGTGTATTCCTTTGTGTTTGGGTGAAATGTTCTGTAGATATCTGTTAGTTCCATTTGGTTCATGATCTCTGTAAGACTCAATATTTCTCTGTTTGGCTTCTGTCTTGGTGATCTGTCCATTGTTGTGAGTGTGGTGTTGAAGTGTCCCACTCTAATGTGTTGTGATCGATGTGCGATTTAAGTTTTAGAAGCGTTTCTTTTACAAATGTAGGTGCCTTTGTATTTGGGACATACATGTTCAGTATTGAGATGTCCTCTTGATGAATATTCCCTTTAACGAGTATGTAATGCCCTTCTCTGTCTTTTTTTTTATTTATTTACTTCAGTTGGAAGTCTGTTTTGTTTGATATTAGGATGGCTACTCCAGCTTGCTTCCTGGGTCCATTTGCTTGGATGTGTTTCTTGCATGCAGCAAAAAGTCGGGTCTTGTTTACAGATCCTATCTGTAAGCCTGTGCCTTTTTATTGGAGAGTTGAGTCCATTGATGTTGATGGATATTAGTGACCAGAGGTTGTTATTTCCCATTAGTTTGGTATAGGTGATCATCCTGTGCCTCTTTTGATTTAGTTGTTGTGGAGTTTTCTATTTCCTCTGTTTTCTTGGGTGTAGTTTTCTTCTCTGGGTTGGAGTTTTCCTTCTAGGATCTTCTGTAGGGCTGGCTTTTGGGTAGATATTGTTTAAATTTGATTTTGTCATGGAATATCTTGTTTTCTCCATCTATGTTGATAGTTTTGCTGGGTATACTAGTCTGGCTGGGCACCTATGTTCTCTCAGGGCTTGTAGGACATCTGTCCAGGCCCTTCTAGCTTTTAAAGTTTCTGAGGAGAAGTCAGGTGTGATTCTGATGGGTCTGCCATTGTATGTGACTTGACCTTTTTCTCTTACAGCTTTTAATAGTCTTTCTTTGTTCTCTACATTTGGAGTTTCAAATATTATGTGGCGAGAGGAGTTTCTTTTATGATCTAATCTGTTTGGTGTTCTGTAAGCCTCTTGCATTTTTATTGGCATCTCTTTCTTTAGGTTTTGGAAGTTTTCTTCTATGATTTTGTTGAACATATTTCCTGGACCTTGGAGTCGGGAGTCTTCCCTTTCCTCTATGCCTATAATTCTTAGGTTCTGTCTTTTCATTGAGTCCTTGATTTCTTGGATGTTGTGGGTGAGAGATTTTTTAACTTTCTCATTTTCTTTGGATGTTGTACTGATTTCTTCCATTGAATCTTCCATGCCTGAGATCCTGTCTTCCATCTCTTGCATCCTATTTTTGATACTCACATCTGTAGTTCCTGTTCTCTTCCCTTGATTCTCCATTTCCACTTTTAACTCTGACTGTGTTTTCATTATTGTTTCCATTTCCATTTTCATGTCTTGAATGGTTTTGTTCATTTTGTACCTTTCCTGCTCCAGTTTGCTTGTCTTTGCCTGGAAATCTCTCATTGCCCTGTTTTCCTGTTCAAGATGAGCCACCTTGGCTTGGATTTCTTTAATGGTGTTATGCGTTATTTTCACTTGTGAAATTGTGGCTTCTTTGAATTCCTTCATAGATTTAAGTTCTTCTTGAAGAGACTCTATCACTTTCAATCATGTACAATTGTCATCGTTTTCATGTGTTTCTGCTGTTGTGAGGTCGTCAGAATTGGATGAACTAGGATAATTTTGCATTGTTGGAGTCATATTTCCTTGATTTCTGTTTTTTCTTGGACCTTTGGCCATATGGATGTGTTTAGCTGTCTGCTCTTGTTGTCTTCTGGGCTTGGATCCACAGGGAGTGCTTTGGCATAGCAGTCGAATTGCTTGGCGATCTGTCGTTGCTTACAGGGGGATCTCAGTGTACCTGTGCTTCTAATAGCTTGAAGCACTGTGAGCTGGTACAGCCTATTCCAAGGTAATGAAGAATGACCCTGGATTGTTTCACTGCTTCCAAGTCAGACCTCTCTATGTTGCACACTGATTGTTCAGCCTGCAGTGGCTCTGGTGGTATGGTCCTGTTTGCCCAGTCACAGATTCTGTGGACTCTGGATGTCCCAAAGGAGTCTGAGAGGGCCCAACTCCACACCTGATATGTCTGGGCCTTCCAGAATACCGCTGTGGTCCCCCTGGCTTCTGGCCTCCATGTTTTGGAATCCTCAGCCTCTGCGCACCTCAGCAGCAAGCCCTCCCTCTGTGCACACCCCGCACCACCACTTCGCTGTGCATGCTTCTGTCCTGCTGCTTCACTGCCAGCATGCACCTCTGCCCTGCCACCCGCGGCACTGCTGTAGTGTCACTACTAGGACTCCCATGGGTCTGCAACCTTTTCTAAATAGGTGGAAGTTTTGCCTGGTGGTTGTGGGACCCAATAGACTAGTGAGTGATCCCGTGTGGGGTCCGAATCCACCACTGCCACCACCGCTAACCCCCTGCAGTGCAGACTGGTGCACCTGCCATTGCTAAGACCGCCATGGGTCCACAACCTTTTCTAAATAGCTATAAGGTCCAAGTGTGGTGTGGGGTGCCTAGTAGGCTGGTGAGTGATCTTGTGTGGGGCCTGAATCTGCCCACTGGGTATTAGGGTCGATCTTACCAGGCGTCTCTCCCGATGGGAGTTCCCGATTCCCAGATTTAGCGGCTTCCATGTCCGAGAGTGGTGGGAGGACAGCCTTGCCCAGGGACTTTTAATGGTCCCTTGGGAACTGGGTGAGACTCAGAGCGGGTCTAGTCCCTCAGATTTTTGTACAGCATCCAACAACTCTGTGCTTTTATGGCTGTTTTCCCCAAATTCAAAATGCATCCACGCGGGCCACCACCATCTTGGATCCCTCCACTGCTTTGATTTATATTGCTTCATAATCTGGCTTTTATTTCACTTCTCCTTCACTTTCTTTTTGACTTCTACAGTTTATCCAGTTTTGTTTTGTTTTGTTTTTGTTTTTGTTTTGTTTATATACAGGGTTTCTTTGTGTAACAGTACTTGGCTGTCCTGGATCTCACTTTGTAGACCAGGCTGGCCTAAAACTCACAGAGATCTACCTGTCTCTGCCTCCCTAGTATTGGGATTAAAGGTGTGTCCCACCACACCTGGCTTGGATATAAAATTCTTTTCTGGAAGTTTATCGAACTGATATGTAACAAGGGATGAAAAAAATTCCATTTATATACCCAACTGATAATTTTCTTGAAGCCTATTTTATAAGATCTTAAAATATAAAAAATAAATCTTTTAATATCTTCCTGAAAACTAAAATTAGTATGTAACTTAATTTTATATAGGCATTTGAACAAACCTGAAAGCTCAAGAAGTAATGAGACAGAAATGGCTAGCTTTTCTGGAAGAATTACTTTACTGTTTTACTTAATCATCACTGAGATGAATTTCTCTGTTATATTATAAACTGGGACAAGACACCATTATGGCCTACATATGAATGAGTTGCCCTTTTAAATTACTTCTCCTACAAAGAATGTCTCTCTATGAAGTTTGAAAGAAACTCTCAAAGAATTAAAACATGTAAAAAAAACAATAGGTTAGAATTATAATCCCTCAAGCTATTAAAAAGTTGCATAAATTAACTCTGGGTCTTTTTCTTCTACATAATATGTAGAAGAGATTTTTTTTTTTTTTGCTTTGAAAAATCATGGTACTAGAAGGAATTATAGTTTTGGGGTTGTTTTTTGTTTGTTTTATTTTGTTTTTTAGAGACAAGGCTCCTCTGTGTAGCCCTGGCTGTCCTGGACTCACTTTGTAGACCAGGCTGGCCTTGAACTCACAAAGATCCGTCTGCCTCTGCCTCTGCCTCTCAAGTGCTGGGATAAAGGCATGTGTCACCACCACCCAGCTTGAATTACATTTTTTAAGAAGATAGTAGACTTGAGAAAATTTAGAAGGAAATTCCTTTTCATTTGTTTCTGGAAAATGAACTTCCTAAAAGTTTACAAGTATTTAAAAGGCAAACACCCCCAATTTTCCAAAAATATATTCCTGTAAATGCTTCACCATAGCTCCTATTTTTTTATCAAGTCATAGTCCAGAAAATAGAACAAGATACAACCTAAGACAAAGTAAGTCTTTGATTAAGATCCCATCTCAATGCTGTTTGAAAAGGAAAAAACTTGGAAGCAGGTAAGTCAAGAGCCTAGTGATGGGGTGGTATTAAGCATTCTAAATGTTAATTAATTGGTCCTGCTTGCTATCTGTTACTTACAGTGTCTCTGATTAGTTAAATAAAATGCTGAGGCCTGAGATTGGTCAAAGACAGAGAACGGTGGGACTTACTGAGATTAGAAAAGGAACCCTGAGTTTTACACAGAGGATTAGTTCATTCCAGCCAGGAGAAGGAAGAAGAATGACACACACCATGGCTTAGAAAAAAGAACCTCTTGATATTGTTGCAGCATCATCTTCAGCCTCTGGCCAAGCATTTTTCACAAACTAAATTGTTCAGCAAGAAATAAGAAGGATTTTCCCATTCTATCTCTGCAGAATTAGGACATCGACTTACCTATTTTAAGCTCTTGTCCGTCTTTGTACTGTATATAGTCTGTTGAGAACAGGGGCATTTTTGCCCAATAGGAATTATCTCCTGATGGGGGATTTCTTTTTGATGCTCATTGTCTTTTTCCAAGTCAAATGGGAGCTGTCAGGAGCTGACTATCTTAAGTCAAACAATTCTTAAAATAATAAAAAACATCTTTAAATGTCATTTTCTGTATGCCTCTAAGGGATTTGAAAACATTTATCAATTTATTTATAAATAAATCTATCAATCATCTATCAAGAGGTATTTGGGACTGCCTAGGCAACAAACTGTCATATTTCTTTTTGGAAGCTGCTCTCCTATGCTTCCTAATCACTCAAATAATAACTTTATCCCTTCTTGTGTCATTGATGGGGTTGAAGGCATAATAGTTATAAAATTTCAATTGAACTTGAGTTGTTTAGGATTCAAAAGGATATTTTCAAGTCAAAATAAACTCTAGGTTTATAAATATAGGATATGATAGAAATTATTTAGGTTCAAAACTTTAGACACATCAAAATAGATAGATGATTTTTTTCTTCTTCAAGAACGCCTGATGCAAGTAGGCTAAACATTATGTGCATAACTTTATATATAGTTTTCTTGATTGTTTCATATTTGTTATTGTTGTTTTTACTATATGAGTTTAAAATTTAGCCTTTTTATTAGACAAAAGGAGGGAATTGATTGGGGTCGTGTTAAGCATTCCAAATGTTAATTGGTCCTGTTTGCTGTCTATTAAATTGTCTCTGATTGGTTAAATAAATGCTGAGGCCTGAGATTGGGCAAAGACAGGGAAAGGTGGGACTTCCTGAGGTTAGATCAGGAAGCCTGCGCTTTAGACAGAGGAGTAATTTGTTCAGCCAGGAGCAGGGAGAAGGAGGACATACACCATGGGTCAGGGAAAAAGAACTTCATTCCACATGGCCAGGAACATCCACATAACGTGGAGAATGGCAGTCCAATGGGACATATGTATATATTGGGTCATATTTGGGTAATAGAATTAAGAGCTAGTTTAGATGGGCTAAGATTGCACAATTCAGGCCAAGGCTTGTTAAAATCAAAAAAAAAAAAAAAAAAGAAAAAAGAACCTCATTCCACATGGCCAGGAACATCAGTATAGTGTGGAGAATGGCAGTCCAAGGGGACGTATGTATATATGGGGTCATATTTGGGTAATAGAATTAAGAGCTAGTTTAGATGGGCTAAGATTGCACAATTCAGGCCAAGGCTTGTTAAAATCAAAAAAAAGAAAAAGAAAAAAGAACCTCATTCTACATGGCCAGGAACATCAGCATAGTGTGGAGAATGGCAGTCCAAGGGGACGTATGTATATAAGGGGTCATATTTGGGTAACAGAATTAAGAGCTAGCTTAGGTGAGCCAAGATTGTTCAATTCAGGCCAAGGCTTGTTAAAATCCATGTGGTGTCTGTGTGACTCATTTTTAATGGCGGGTTAAGAATTAACTGCCACCAAACTAATTAACAATAATCTAAATACTGGTTAAATAGTTTAATTAGCCATTTTTTTTTCCTACAGCCTAGCTCTGCCAAGACAGGGTCGGCAAGTCATTCATAATTCCTGCTTTACAATTAATGTCTGTCTGAAATACTGGGCCAAAGGCTGAAATGTATTGAGAGAAATTGGGGACTGTCCAGGCAGCCAGTTGTCTGTCTTTTCTTAGTTTTGGAAGCTGTTGGCTCTGCACTTCCTGTTTATTCAGATATATTTATCCTTCTCAGGTCTCTGATGTGGTTGAAGACTAGATAATTATAGTCTCACAGTTAAATTTTAAGTTGTTTAGGAATTAAAGGGATGTTCTAGGTCTAAGAAGATGTTTTTACGTTGGTAATGAAAGTTAGGATGGAAACTGAGTTAGGTATAGAACTTTAAACTCACCAAGATAGAGAGATAATAGAATATTAATAGAAATTGCCAATTACAAATAGGCTGGATGTTGGGAATGTAGGTTATACCATATAATTTTCATAATTGTAGCCTAATTGTTCTTATTGTATTGTATTGTATTTATTATTATAAGAAAAAGAGTCTTATACTGGACTAAAAGGGGGATATGTTGGGGGGAAGATACACATTTAATTTTTTTTTAAGCAGATAGGAGGGTGAGAAGGAAAAGGGTAGAAGGATGAAACTGGGAGGGGGAGGAGAGAGGGAACTATGATTGTTGTGTAACTTGAAGAAATAAATAAATGTTAAATTTTTAAAAAGATCCCATCTCAGTATCAACATAGGCATTTGCTGACGGAAAAGATGTGATATCCATCCAGCTCCCTGTTTCCTCCTTATGACCCCTAACTTCCTCCCCAGTTAATCTGGTTACTTCGTAATTCCCCATGAGTATATCTAGATAATCCAATTTCAGACCTCCAAGAGCTAATCCTGACACAGTAGATCAGCCTAAATGTTACTCCATAAAATGACTCTTGACAGAAACATGGGTTTGTGTGATGTTGTGGCCTATCCATAAAGACATAGTTTATCACCACACCAGGCTAATTTTTAGAGCAAAAGGGCTCAGTATAGGCCGGACAGTAATGCCACACACCTTTAGTCCCAGCACTCAGGAAACAGAGGCAGACAGAAGACAGATCTCTGAGTTTGAGGCCAGCCCGGTCTTCAGAGAAAGTTCCAGGACAGCCAGGGATACACAGAGAAATTCTGCCCCCCCCCCAAAAAAAAAACCTCAAATAAATAAATAAATAATAAATGGGCTCGCTATAGTATCTGGATTGGTTATTTGTTGGTGCTGCAACATATCAGCACAAACAAGAGATTTAAAATACAAATGTATTATCCTACAGTACTGGAGAACTGAAATCTAAAATGAGTCTTGCAGGGAGGCCTAAGGTCTGGTTATCTGGAGGTTCTCAAGTGAGACTCTACTTCCTTGTCTTTTTTAGCTTCTGGAGACCACAAGTATATCTTGGCTTATGGCCTCATCACCTATCATTTCAATTTAAGGCCTCCATTATCACATCTACTACTGTTACTTGATCCTCTTGTGTTTTTTCATAAACATTCTTGAATTTACATTGGGTCCACTAAGATCCTGGAGGAATACTGTACCTCAAGATCTTTAAGTTCAATCTCATGTGTTAGTTTTCTTTTGCCATGTATGAGAAGAAAGTTATAGATTCAAAGCATTATGATACGGACTTTATAAAGATTTATATTTTTACTCATGTGAACATGTGTAAACCTGAAATTTATGTGTACAATATACATCCAACAGTCCATGAAGGCCAGAAGAGGATGTCAAATTCACCGACACTGTTGCTATAGGCAGTTAGTTATGAGTTAAGAATAAAACCTAGGTCCTGGTCTCCTGCATGAACAATAAGTACTCTTATGCATTAAGTCATGCTCTTCAGCCCCTCAGATATCTTTGAAGTTTGTTATTCTGTGTATCACTTATCACAGGTCAGCAGTACAAACTGAGACAATACCAATAGGACTGGGATTTAGAGTCCACCTTCTAATCAGGCAGTAGCATTAGCAGCAACATGTTGGAATAGGATATCCTATTTCAACACACACACACACCCACCACCACCACCACCACCACCACCACCACCACCACCACCCCTCCAAAAATGAGCTATCCAAGAAGGAGAAAACATCTCTGGAAGTGCTCGGGTGTTTATCTTAAAGGCCGTAGAAATACAGTAGAGAAAATTAACCATGTAAAATGCCACAAAATGAATAGGAAAATGTCTCATTTTGCCTGATTCACACACTCCCATACCCATCACTGCTCCTGCTAGGAAGAAACTAACCAGCCCATGAACTTACCTCTTCAGAAAAAAGAAGACCAGATGAACAACCATATTCCACCAATTCTCAGGGTGCCGTTTGAAAGATTTACCTGGTTCCACGTCCCCCAGATCACTATAGAAGAATGGCACAATGCAGATCTGGAAATAGCTCACAACAAAAAAGTAGGAGATATCACTATCAGTAATATAGCTGGTGACTTAGCTGTCCTTTGAGTCTCTTCAGCAGAGGACGCTGGAGCCACCTTTGCTGGGGCCGGAACAGCCCTAGAAGCTGCTGCAAACTCCTTGGAGCTTTCAACACGGAGGACTCACACCACTTACTGTCATAGAATTAAAAGATTGTTCCAAAGAGGAATCCATTAGCCTGTAGCCAACTGCAGTTATTTGTCTTTACAAACCATGTTTTTTCTGAGCCTCCCTTGCTCTAAACTTTGCCGTTGTGCCCTTGCCTGAAGCCAAACTTGTCACCCAGCAGATGCCTGCAGCTGGCCTTTGCAGCCAAATGTATGGATTTGAGTGTCTTGGTTCCGGAAGTTTCGTCTATTACCGTCATGGCAGCAAGGATGGTAACGTGCAGTCAGTCATGGTGCTCGAGAAAGAGCTGAATGTTCCTCCTTCAGATCCACAGAGAGCAGCAAGAAACCGGGCCTGGCTTGAGCTTTTGAAATACCAGAGTCCACCCCCTGCAACACAATTCCTCCAGCAAGACCACACCTATTCCAACAAGGCCACACCTCCTAATCCCTCTCAACTAGCATCACTCCCTAATGACCACACATTTAAATGTATGAACTTATGGAGGCCATTCCTATTCAAAACATCATACCACCAAAGGGACAAATACACTTCCAATAACCTAAACGAAATGGAAGTGTATAAACATAACAAATAGTTCAAAGTAATTACTCCAAAGAAGCTCAGTGAACCACAAAGAGGACACATAATAATCTAACAATATTAGAAACAAAATACAAGAACAGAATTACAAGTTTAGCCAACAGGTGGAGAGCAGAAAAGAAACAAATTTGGAAACTGAGAAATATTTTGTACAAATCCAATAGAGAGCTTTAACAGGGCATTTTGATCAAGGAGAGGGAGGATTCAGCAAATTCAAAGACGAGTCATTTGAAATCAGTCAGAGGAGGGAAAATAACAAGGATGAAAAGGAGCAAAGACAGTTTATGGGGTGGATTCATATAACACTACCAAAATAGCTAACATATGAGGAGAAGTGTGCAAACTAATGGAGGGCTTGTTTACACACACACACACACACACACACACAAAAGTTTAAAATCTTCCCATACCAGAAGTATGGTATGGAAATCCAGATACATAAAAGTACAAAAATGTGCAAATAGTTTCAACTCGAAAAAGGACACACTGGAACATTAAACTCAAATTATCAATAACTATAAATTAAGAAACTTGTGAAAGAAGTCAAAAGAGAGTCGCTGCATACAAGGGAACTCTCTTCTGTCATCTACAGATTTCTCAGCAGAAAACTTAGAGAGTAGGCTGAAAGGGAAATGCAGGGGGAAAAACTGTCCTTCAGATGCTTTCTCAGACAAAAAAGCTGAAAGAGTTCATGGTTGCTACATACACCTCACTGGACATATTGAAGGTAATTCTTTAAGCCAAAGAAAGAAAATGCCATTTTTTTCCACAGGGGAAATATGAAAGAATAGACCGCAAACATAAATATAAAATCAAAGAGCAAATGTGTAGCCAAATTCATTATACTTTAATGCTGCAATGGTTGTATATAAATAACTTATTACTTTAATATAAAGATCCAAAGCCAAAAGCTAAAGATGGTTACAACTACAGGGCCTGGAGAGATAGCTCAGCAGTTAAGAACACTGGCTGCTCTTCCAGAGGATCTGGGTTCTATTCCCAGCACCCACATGGTGGATCACAACCGTCTATATTTCTATTCCCAAGAAGATCTGAAGCCATTTGACTCTCTTGGAGATTCTCCAACACTACATGCATGTAGTGCACTTATATACAAATGAGTGAAGCATTTATACAAGTAAAATCTAAAATTATAGTTACAATAACTTGATAATGACATGAAGTATGGGATTATGTACATTATGACACCAAAACGTAAAATGTGATTTCTGGGCTAGCCACAGATACACAGTGAGAGCTTTCTTGTGTGTGTGTGTGTGTGTGTGTGTGTGTGTGTGTGTGTGTGTGTGTGT
>CAJQZJ010032464.1:14629953-14656971 GCA_907164525.1 Lophiomys imhausi
CACACACACACACACACACACACACACACACACACACACACACATATACACAGTCCCCGACCCAGACGCTGGAAGCCAATGGGGAATGGAAGTTCATTTGTGATAGCCTTGATTCGCGAGCTTCCTAAAAGTTACGTGCTCTGATTTCAGCCTGACCAACAACCCGAAAAATGTAATTCTGTTTTTTTGTGTGTGTTTCAAAATCAGTCGTACCTAGAGACTCTCAGAGGAGAGACGTGGATCTCGGTGAGAGCCATCATCTTGTGGCAGGTTCGGGCTAAGGCGACTCAGTTCCTTCGTTCTAGGTTCACCCATTGTAACAGGAGTACTATCATTCAATTCTTTTTCTTAGTTATTGTGAGCCTCGCGATGTAAAGGTATTCATATTACAGAAACTGAGCAGAAATTTAAGCAGTTCCCCAAAGAAGCGTTACCTTTCTTGGGTCACTAATTCCCAGGATAATAGAGATTTGAGTTTTACAAAAACAAAGGAAACTTTACACTTTTTTAAGTTATTATTTAACAGACATTTATGAAAAATCTATCTTGTATCAAAACCATCCAAATACCACTATATACTGTGAACCATCTGCTGTGGTTCAATATATGGCAGGCAGAGCACTCGGTATTTTGAAAGCCTTACATCATTTTACCCTTCCAGATTCAATATAAAGTAAATATTGATTTTTTTATATAAGATTGAGATGTTGGTTTTATGAGATAGGAGAGAGTTGATAATTCACGTTAGACCACACTGCCACAACAAGGATTAAAGCGGACAGCCTGCTGCAGGGTCCTCTAGCTTACCCACCCATCTCATCCTTGGGCCAGATTTACAAATATGTGTATTGAAACCACCTTAGGTGGATGTGATGTAAAGCAAAACTTGAGAAGCATTAATGCAACTTTCATTTCCCCTGTCAAATACTCAAAAGGAATTACTGTACCAAACAAATACTTGCATTTTAGTGGTATGGGATTAAACAAAGTGTCCGTTAGAAGAAAATGTATAATAAAATACTATTCAGCCCTTAAAAAGAATTAGATCTGACCAGGCCATAATGGCACACACCTTTAATGCCAGCACTCTGGAAACAGAAGCAGGCAGATCTCTGAATTCCAGGCCAGACTGGTCTACAGAGCCAGTTCTACATCAGCCAGGGCTATACAGAGAAACCTTATCTCATAAAAGAATTAAATTTGGGTTTTGTTTTGTTTTTGTTTTTGTTTTTTTTTTCGGGACAGGGTTTCTCTGTGTAATAGCGCTGGCTGTCCTGGACTCACTTTGTAGACCAGGCTGGCCTTGAACTCATAGAGATCTGCCTGCCTCTGCCTCCCTTATGCTGGGATTAAAGAAGTGCGTCACCACGCCCGGCTAAGAATTAAATCTTAAAAGAATTAAATCTTACCATTTGCATTATCATTACCTATACAGTAGCATAGGTGGAACTGTACATTATTCTCTAAAATTAGCCAGACATACAACTGTGGAAACTGAAAAGCTACTGTCTTGGAACAGAGTGGAGTAATGTCACCAGAGAGAAAGAAAAGCAGATGGGAAGGGTATGGGGAGAAGTGCAATAAACACCAAATCACAAGCAGAAAGAATTACTTCTGGTTGTCTATAGCTCAGAAATGTAACTCTTGGTTATTAGGCTGTGATATGATACATCTCAAAATAACTAGCAAAATGTGAAAGTTCCCAACTTTCCCACTCCAACATGTTACCATTTGCTAGAAGTGCGTGTTGTCTCCAGTGCGTATATTGTATCTATGTACTGAAGATCCTGAACCGAAAAAGGTGAACAAACATTTACATCTCAACAAAATTTATAGTAATAAAAAAGGAGGCCCCTCAAGAAGAAGTCACTGCAGTCACATGGTGGATTGCAGAATGAGGTCTCCTTCCTCCCTGATTTCTTTTCTACCACAACCAAACCACACTGCCTCAGCCCAGAAGGGAGAAAGTGAATAATTCAGCAATTACAACAAATGTATGGTCGAGTCTTGGTTGTTCTCCCCTTTCCTCTGTTAGTGGCTTGCCTTCTGGATAATATGAGTGTTATCAAGTCTCTATCCCAGAGGGAGAGAGAAATCTAGTAGAACTCGATTATTTCTTTTCTGCTAATGCCAACCAGTATTTCTAATATAAAAAGGTGGGGGGTGGGAATTTGTGGGAGAAATACTAGAACTATTCCCTTAAATAAGACTTCACATGACCCTGGATTTTAGTTTTGATGCCACTAGTGCCTCCCTCAGCCACAGGAAAGGCTTGGACATGGCTAAATGGATGCTACTCACCAAACTGTGCCTTCCAGACTTTTCTTCCTGTCCATCCTGCTGGTAATAATTAAGAAGTGGGAAGAATAAGAACGAAATGGGAGTGATTTGATGAGTTATTCTTACTTTCGTTTTGGGGGACAGAAGGGTTACAGCATGAAAACAACAATGGAGCTAGAAAGGTGCTCACTCAGTGAGCACTTGTTGCTCTTGCAGAGGACCTGGGTTGAGTTTGAAGCACCTACATGGTGGCTCACTACCGTCTGTAAATCAAGTTGTAAGAAATCTGACATCTCCAGGCGTGGTGGCGCACGCCTTTAATCCCAGCACTCAGGAGGCAGAGGCAGGCGGATCTCTGTGAGTTCGAGGCCATCCTGGTCTACAAAGTGAGTCCAGGGCAGCCAGGGCTATTACACAGAGAAACAGTCTTGAAAAGCCAAAAATAAATAAATAAATATGTTTCTGCTGTAGGTCTTACAGTTTTCAAATAAGATAAATACCCCTTGAAATATAATAAACACATAAGTTGGTTCTATTCTGGAAAACAGACTTTCCTGAATTCAACACCAAGAAACCATTTCCTCCCATATTGTTCCAGCTTGTCTTGCATTGCCCTTGATCAGTTGGATGAGTGTTAATGCTCCTCTGGCTGCCAGTTCTCGCCTGGTCCTAAAGGAAGAAGGGCAGCGGCAAACAGGATCACCAACTCCACTGCTGCTCTTCATATTCCCATTACTTATGCATTTACCTTTATTAACTTATTTTACTGGGTTCTTTAATAGCATCTATCATAGCCATTCTGAGAGAATTAGGGAGATGTGGGCCAAAGGCTACAAAGATATAGTTATGTACAATGGGGAAATCCAGAGACATAAATTACAACCAAAGCTAAAAATTAAAATCAATATTATATTATAGGAGAGTAGATGGTAGATTATGTTAATGTACACACACTGTCACATTTATGTAGGATGATGACTGGATTCATTTGCTTATGCAGTGATCATTTTACTATATCTAGCATCGTGGCTACATATTTAAATATATATGCCATAAAAAAATTTAAGTTCTACAGCCATTTATCCGAACATTTGTGAGTTTATTTGCAAGGAAGGCAAGACGACTGAAAAACAAATCATACAACTTCACATATGATTTTGGAACCATTTTTTTCCTAAACAAAGATGCTATGAGCTCATAACTGTAGCTAGTGCTACAAAACCTGGAAGAGACATGGGAAAATGTATTTATGGATAGACATAGTAATGAATCAGTCAACAGTGTGCCTTGTGACTCAAAACAACACCCATTTCTTCCACATAAGTTCTCTTAAATAAGGCTTGTCTGTCTCATTTCTCACTTTTACCTTCCCATGTATGTGTGACAATTAGTGACAAAGACAAAACCCTTTTGTAATGCATACCCTCTTCTATGCTATCTGACTATTGCATTAAACAGAGGAAAATTACTGTGAAATAAAATGTTTGGGGTTTTTTTTGGTTTGGGGGGGTTTTTGTTTGGTTGGTTGGTTGGTTTGGTTTAGTTTAGTTTAGTTTGGTTTTTCAAGACAGGATTTCTCTGTGTAGCCGTGGCTGTCCTGGAACTCACTCTATAGACCAGGCTGGCCTCAAACTCATAGAGATCTGCCTGCCTCTTCCTGTGCCTCTGCCTCTGCCTCTGCCTCTGCCTCTGCCTCTGCCTCTGCCTCTGCCGTCTGAGTGCTGGGATTAAAGACGTGTAGGACCACTGCCTGGCCAAATAAAAAGTATTTTCAAAACTAAATTTTTGTTGGCATTGCAGTTAAATAATTACATAAGAATTCAGTTCCATAGTTATTGGTAAAACCTATGAAGTTGAGGCCTGGCATGGTGGTTCATGCCTTTAATCCCAGCATTTGAGAGGCAGAGGCAGAGGAAGACAGATCTCCGAGTGTTTGAGACAAGCCTTGAGTGTATAGTGAGTTCCAGGACAGCAGGGCTATGTAGAGAGACCCTGACTCAAAGAACTGAAAACAAAAAACAAAACTATGAAATCCTTATCCTGGTCGAGTTACTGAATTGAGCTCCTCTGGGGGAGGTAAAGGGACAGGCTGGAGATGATTCTGGATCCCTCTGCAGCGTGGAGGGCAGGACTGGCAGCTCTCATCTCTCCAAATGAGAAGGAAGGGCTGAGATGTACAGTTACAGGGTGGCAAAGGTGCACAGGGGTTTATAATATGAATGTCTGTGTGGGCATGGGAGAGATTCCTCGGTGCCTAGCGTTCAAGAATACACCCACTAGAATCATTAATGCCCCTTCAGTTTTATGATTGTATTTTCCTGATTAACTTGGTAAATTAAACTGTTCTTAAGTGGGCAGAATTAAAGGTTGGTACACGTGTACATCGTGCCAATTAGTGGCTTTCATGGGGTGAATCAGTAGAAGCTGCACATGAGAAAGAGTCTGAGGAGCAGGGAAACCCTCCCCGCTCACTCAAAACTTTCTTTCCTTTTCCAATCTGCACTGAGGAACAGAGGGTCTAATCTCTCGCCTTTAACTTGTTCCCTCTTCAACGCTGTAAGGAAGAACTGAGTTTGCCAGCAAAAGTTCTGTAGCCACTGTCTTCCACGGATCAAGGAAGTGTGGCCAGAGTCTGGAAAAAATGGGCTTGATGACTGACTGGCTTGGAACACTGTGTCCCTCGCCTCGGTGCTATGGCTCTAAACTCTAACCACAGGTGTGGAAATCTGATTGTCGTAAATTTTGGAACATATCCTTCCAAAGAATATGCGACGTTCGGTTTTATTCTCGCTAAGCTCTCGTTCAGGATGTTGATTAATCGGCTACTCTGTTTCTGAAGACTTTTCCTAAAGTATATGAATTAATAGACAATAAATTTAATGTGTCTAATTTTTTTCTAATAATTAAATATTAGTAGGTGACAGTTTCTATCTTTTGTGATGATGAATTCACTTAAGACTCATTATGTCAACAGACACGGTTATAGGGCCTGCAGTACAGCAGTGAATAAAACTGACAAGCTGCTTAGAAATAGAGTCTGCAGGGAGTCAGGTGGTTACAAGTACTGTGGACAGAAATAACACAATAGGGTGGAGCTTATGGTTTGTTGAAGAAGGATTCCTAAGTGGGTAACCTTTAACCAATGACCTGAAGGACGGAAGGAGCCAGCTGTGGGCTTCAAGGAGCAAGAAGGGATCCAGCAAGAGAGACAGCTTGTGAGGATCCTGTGTGCCTAATAAACGCAGAAAGAGCAGGGAGACCAGGTGGCTGAGGGAGGCTGGAGTGGAAGAGCAGCAGGAGATGGGGTCAGAGGTGCTCGGTGGACAGCAAGACAGGCGCCTAGCACCTGGAGGCCACTGGAAGAGCTTGGCCTTTGTTCTGAGTGAGGTAGAAGAGTTATGAGCAGACGTGGCCAAGCCGGCTTGTGCTTTATCCCTATCGCTCTGTGTACTGTGTTAGACAAGAAGGGGAAAGGGACAGGGAGGATGCAGGGAGACAGGACATGCTGCAGTGATCAAGGTGAGAGGTGAAGCGCGTATGGCAGCAGTGTGAGGAGAAGTGAGCCATGAGTCCTGAAAGCAGAGCAAACAGCATCTGCTGATAGCTTGGATGTGGCGTATGGAAGAATGAGAGCAGTTTAAACAGAGACAAATTAAGTCCACAAGGTTCGGGATCTGAGCAACCATGAGATCAGCGTTGCCACTATCTGAGTTGGGGAAGGTAACTTGGAAGGGAAATTCACCATTTTAAGTTCCAAATGCCCTGTTATATTAAGGAAAAATACAGACTGGACTACTGGAAACACAAGTCGAGTGTTCTTGGGAAAGTCTGAATTTGAGTTATGTATGTGTTTGAGGGTTCATCTAAAGTCCTGTAAATGAGTGCCAGGTCCTGAACTGTTGTCCATAAATATGTACAAATAGTATGTTCCCATTAAAATTAAAAAAAAATATATGCTGGAGAAAATGATATCAAAACATGGAGGGTAGAGAGGAAACTAAAACTAGAACAAGAAGAGATCTGAGGATTAAGCACGGGGCAGGTCAGCATTTGGGGCTGTGGAGAAGGGAATGTCAGCAAAGGAGCAGGTAAAGAGGCAGATGACAGTGTCATACCCTCCAAGCACAGGCACTATTTGATCCAGTTTGTAGTTTTTCCATCTAAGACCTTTCTTACTGACAAAATACACAACATAGCATTTTAAGAAAGTAGGAAGTTAACTGGACATGGTGGCACCTGCCTTTACTCCCAGCACTCGAGAGGCAGAAGCAGGTGGATCTCAGTTCAAGGACAGCCTGGTCTACTGAGAGTGAGTTTCAGGACAGCCCGGGCACACAGAGAAACTGTGCTAATTGGAAAGGAGAGTAGTAAATTAGATGGGCAGTGGTAACACTCGTCTTTAATCCCAGAACTCAGAAACAGAGGCAGGCATATCTCTGAGTTCAAGGCCAGCCTGGACTACAGAGCAAGTTCCAGGAAACCAAGAGCTACACAAAGAAACGATGTCTTGAAAAGCAAACAAACAAACAAAGATTGATTTAGCTTTCAATTTCAGGAGTTTGAGTCCACTGTGGTGGGAGAGGGCTGAGGGGAGAGTCCGTCACACCTTAGTGGCCAGAAGTAGAGGTGATGCCTGTGGTAGAAGGCTCCCTCTCTATGGGAAGTTACCACCCACACTGAAGGTGTGATTTCCTCCAGTTAACCCTTTGTGGAAACATCCTCAGACATACACACACACCTATACTAATCCCCTAGGGAATTCTACTCAGTCATTTTACTGAGTGGAGATGACCAAGGGAAAGAAAGGCGAAGTTGAGGGAGCAAAGAGACCTCAGTGATACAGGGTTGCTCTGTGATTGGCTTACTGTGGGCCTGCCTTTTCCTCCATCAAATTAAAAATGCTTTGAATGAATTTATCACTGCGATCTATAGAAATAAACATTGTGTGATAAAACATTTTCTCTCTTCATATGCATATTTCATCTGTTTGTTCTACTTTCGCAGAGATCGTGAGACATATCATGAACACGTTTACCCATCCCAAAAAATGTCGGGCAGGAGAGGAAAAGGAGGGGTTAGTGTGGAAGCTGTGAGCCATCCTGGATGGAGGGCCTGGCTGCTCATCCAGGACCAGGAGGGAGAACAGAGGATGGAACATGGGTAAGTGAGTAACCAGACTCAGGAATGGGAGCTGTGGTGGAGTGTAAAGCGTCGTGGTTTCTATTGCTTGCTCTTATTTTTGTAGCAAAGTAGGAATCTCAGTCATTAGCCAAGAAGGAGGCTAATGGAAGAGAGAAGACAGTGTTTGAAGCAGCCACCCAGAAACGTGGGAAAGTGAGTGGGCTAGGGAGGACTCCACTTCCCGGGAAAACCTGACAGCACCTGGAGAGCTGCACTCAGCTCCTTGCTATAAGAGCAGTTTCTCCAGCTGGTTTCAGCTACGCACGCCATCGCTGTAAGAGCAGAGCAGGAGAGCTGGGTACAATCACAGAACCTAAGGAGTCAGTTTGGAGCAGAAGAGGTACAGGACAGTAAGGTTGTGTGTGCGGACCAACCGGACAATCCAGGCTGAGTAAAGATAGAAGTGAGGGTGTGAAGGAACACTAAGATGATGGGAGGCATGAATGTAGTTCTTGCTGGGTCAAAAATAGCAAGAGTTACAGTGCAGATCTGACTTAGAAGGAAAGCAAATGATGGTGTGAGGATGGGATGCCTGAAACCGAGGTAACTGAGATGTGCAGTAACTATTCCTAAGGGCGCCCACGCGGAGCGTGTGAATATTGTATTTGCTGTGCACAAATCAAATGGCACTCTACACGTCGCACGCTCTCGAAAGGTGGTCACTGGAAAGAATTTTACATACATTTAGTGTATGTACATGCACAGAGAGCCTATTTCTTTTCTATATAAATGGAATCATATTAAGCCTATGTCTAGATCTTGTTGGGTGTTTTTTTTTTTCATATATTCTGGAGTTGTTGGTTTTTTTTTCATTATGGTTTATGTAGGTCTATTTCGCTTTTACTGAATCTCTTTATTTTTTAATATAGCTTCCAACTTCTTCTTGAACTCTCTGTTAGGAATATTCTAGACATGTTTTCAATGGTGGATGTAATGCAAAACTAATGGGATTTAGAGTCCGGGTCCCTCACCTTTACCGACATCATCTAACGGCTCTGAGTATGGGCAAACAGCATGTTTGTGCAGCTATAGTCTTTGTAAAGTTTACAACAGAAAGATACTTCAAATGTGAAAGATACTTCAAATCTGGACTGCTTCCAGATCTCCTCCATGGCACCTACTTGGTAGAGGGTGCAGTTGAAGAAGCTAGAGTACCCAGAAATAAACATTGACTTCTAACTTAATTCTTCCGGAAAAAAAAAACATATTTTTTTTTAGCAAATAATTTTCCACAGCTGTTTCTTCAAATCAGCTTCATAATTGAATAAGCTTTGAGACAAACAGAACTTGGATCTGCCTCTCCACGTTTAAGAACTGTCACTGAATAGACTGTATTTTCAAGGATGTCCAGGTTGCAGGCCACTGCAAACTGACTACCCCAAATATCTGTTGCTGAACCTTAACAGCAAAACTCTCCTCTCTTTCCTTCCTCACACTTCTCTACCACCCCTGCCTCAAAACTAATTCTACCATGCCATGGCATTTTCCCTTTCCTGTATGTACTCTATACATTCAAACCAAAATTTTGCTGTAGGAATTCTGTATACTATTGAGTGTAATTGCTGTTGAATCTTAAACTGTTTTAGATGGCTATAAAAATAGGCCAGTCACTATAATTGTCTTCCAATTATTCAACTTGAGGTATTTATTTCTATCACTTTTGCCTTTATTCGATCACTAAACCAGAGAATGGTTAACTCGAAGTTTCAGGTAGAGGAAGTAGCTTAGAGATCACTTAATCCCACAGTTTTATTTTATTGCCTTGAAAGGTGAGGCATGAAACACAGAAGGAATTTGATAAGGAAGGGGCAGTCCAATGTTAAGTGTAAGGTGATGAGATCAAGTGAGGCAGGTCTCAGATCTGGGATAGTAAGCTCCAGACCATGCACTGCTGTAAATCTTAATACATTCTGTCTCACTAACAGACACTAATGACTATAATAAATTAAGGGTGGTTTAGTTAAGCAATAAACAATTACAGTTGACACAGGGTATAAACTTGGTGCCCTAATTAATGTACTGACCAAGAGATCTTTGTAGGCTAAGAATGTTGGTCCTGATTTACCTGTAAAATATAGACATATAGCTTTATATGTAGGAGAACTGAAGCATATTTAGTATTCAATTAATGAGTGCAAAGAACATGGCATTAAAAAACACAGATTCAGAGCTGGGTGTGGTGGCACAGGCCTTTAATCCCAGCACTTGAGAGGTAAAGGCAGGCAGATCTCTGAGTTTGACCAGCCTGGTCTACACAGTGAGCTCCAGGACACTGGCTCTTTGTGAGCCAGGGCTACACAGAGAAACCCTGACTCCTCAAAAAATAAACAATCAAAAAAAAAAAAAAGATTCAGAATAGAACCAAGTTCTGTCACATTCTTCTTAAGAGTGATGATACTTTGACTCACCTCACAGTATCTTAAAGATTAACAAGATAATGTCTATAAATTTTCTAAGCTGCTTGTATTTTAAAACTGCAGTGGGTTGGCAGTTATGCCTGGTGGGTGTGTTCCATTTTGTAATGCAATATAGATGAAGAAGACTGATCTTTGGCACGAGTATCCCAGCACGGCTCATACATCCCAACCTGCTTCAACCTGTCATGCATTCACCATATTTATTCTGATAAGGCTGCCATTGCTTAAGATATTTTCTGAAATTCTCTCTTGAAACAGCCTTGGTCAATTGTGCTGTTATGGGACACAGGAGAACAGTCTCCTTATGGCTAAAGAAATTGATGTACATAAGGTCTTTTAAAAATGGCTGTGGAGTTGGGTTGTAGCTCAGTGGTGGAATATTTGCCTAGCATGTGCAGACCCTGGAATCGATCCCCCCACCAGTACCACTACAAAACAAACAAACAGAAAACCAGAAAAACTATCCATTTATCAAACAGCTAAGCACCCTGCAGAGACAAAGTTCTATGTATCTAAAAGAAGCGGTTGCATAAGAAGACAAATGTCAGTTTAAAGTTTCTACAGAGTTATTATAAGACTCATCAAAAGCATTTTTAAGCACATCTATGCATATGGAATTCTCCCGGAAGATAGGAAAAATGAAATGTGTAGTGTTCAGTTATTTGACAAGTCATATGTTGGCCAATGGTCTTAGGAAGTAGTTTCTATGTGGGAATTATACCTGTTAAAGTAATTTATGTGCATTGGTTCATTTATCTTTACAACAACCTAAAAATATTGCAAAAATGGAGAGCATTATTGTTTTAAGTCTACTTGCTTAAAAATTCAGGCTCAATAATTTAAGGGACTGAGTCCATGCATACATAGTTAGCGAACAAGTCTGATGTGAGACCCAGTCCTTCCTATTTCTCTCTCTGAACTCCTTCAAAATTAAAACAAATATTCCTAAAATGTGTTATAAAGAATTCTCAACCCCAACATGGTCTTTATTGATGTCTTAAAACTCTGTATATAAGTTGATTTATTTTAAACTATTATCTTCTAACATTAAAGACTGAAAAAAGGTGTGTGGGGTGATATGTAACCTAATTTTTCTTGTTAGTTTGGAGTAGATCTAGTGACTCGTTGGTAGAGAATAGCCTCTGACTACAATGCTGAAGGCTACCTCTTCCTCCTGCGTTGTCCTAGACTGTCCATAATGGTGATAACAATTGCCATGTACTGGGGCTACTTGTCCTATTGAGAGCTCTACATACTGAGGACCACACGGCTCCTGTCTGCAGCTTTGAAAGTGCGCTTGCGTGGAAGCGCTGCCTCTCAGCCTAGTCAAGTCTTTGACTTCCGGAGGAAAGACTTTGATCCAGAAATCCGAAGCTAAAGCACTCCCACATTTTTAGTATTCAGAAAATGTGTAGAAACGTAATGTTTGTTGTTTAAAGTCCTTTTTTGTTTGTTTTTTTTCGAGTCAGTGTTTCTCTGTATAACAGATCGCTGGCTGTCCTGGACTCACTTTGTAGTCCAGGCTGTCCTCGAACTCACAGAGATCTGCCTGCCTCCGCCTTCTGAGTGCTGGGATTAAAGGTGTGCCCCACCATGCACGGCAAGGCCATAAATTTTGAGTGATCTCTTTTTTAAATTTTGTCAACAGATAACTAAGTAAACTCTCCAACAAAGTGTCCTGCCACCCACAAAGCTGGTGTGAACTTGCTGATACAGTCCACTCTCTTATCCGTGAATTTTTACATCCACAAATTCCACCAATTGCAAATGGGAAGTGTTTCTTTAACTTTTGTATTCAATGTGTACATTTTTTCTTGCCATTATTCCCTAAGCACTTCAATGCAATAAAGCTTTTCATGTGAGGCTAGGGAATATTAAATTATAAAAGAAGATGTTTGGAGATTCTATGATTATACTACTTTATAATAAGGAGCTTGCGCATCTGTGGGTTTTAGATACCACCAGGATCCTGAACTCAATTCCTCGTGGGCAACAACAGATGAGTTTGTCCTATAACCATCCTAGGGAGTCATAACTCTTACTAGTGTGTGTTACGCTCTGAATAGGAAGTGCCTCCCTATGGACTTGTGTGTTTTATTACTTAGTCCCCAACTGGTGGCAGTGTATGGGGAAGTTATGGAACCTTTAGGAGTCAAGAGGTCAGGCCCAGTGGAGGTAGGGGTCACTGGATGGGGTCCTTGAAGGTGATTAAGGTTTCTGGATCCAACCCAGGCTCCTACTGGTACTAGAGTATAACAGTCAGCAAGCTCCCTTGTCATGGATGAGCCATACCAGTGGTCATACCTTTCCCACCACAGTGGACTATACTCTATGTAACTTAAAGCCAATATAAACCTCTCCTTGTGGCTGCTACAAGGAATTCTGTTATTAGTTAGTTAATACAGGGAAGGCTCTTGAGAAGCCCCTTATCACAGAAACCAAGTGTTTCCTGTTAGTAATATAATTCTAAATTCGCTTTAGGAAATATCATCTGCATCATGTGGAAAGGGGTTGGGATGCTTTGAACTGTAACAGTGTCAATACCTAACAGTTTTAGTTGCAAGTTTCCAAATGAGAATATAGGAAAAATACCAAGAACAACACCTCAGCAGGGCCTGCTGGGCACACCTGTTATCTCTGGTACTTTGGAGGTAAGGCAGAGTGATCAAGGAGTTCAAGATTATCCTCAGCTAAATAGCAAGTTTGAGGCCAGCTGGATACATTAGACCTGGTACCCAAGAAAATAAAACAATAGAACTAATGCTACAAATCCAGTTGATGTAGATATTTGGGTCTCTACTGGATAGTGCAAAAAGTACTTGAAGACTTTAAAAAGTATTAATATCATAGACAAATGGGAACAACTTAGTTGTTCATCAATATATTAATAGATTATATATATAATATGTATATATGCAATATATACCATATATATAAATATTACTCAGCTCTAAACAAAAATGAAATTTAAAACTTTACACAAAGTCAGGGATGGTAGTGCACACCTGTAATCTCAGTACTCAGAAGCCAGAGGCAGTTAGGTTTCTGTGAGGTCAAGGCTAGTCTGGACTGATGGGGTGATATGTTATGTATTCTACGTGTTAATCAATTTACTCCCCTAGGCCTGCTTGCTGTATGAGTCCAAATGATTCTGTGTTATCTTGCTTAACCATTATCTCTGATTGTCTTTAATAAAATGCTGAGGTCTGTGATTGGGCAGAGAGAGAGGTAGGCTGGGAAAAGGTTGTTGGGCTTTTTGAGCAGAGAGATTCACATGAAGAAGAAGCCAGGGGGAGGAAGGAGAAAACACACCATGGGTTAGATGGAAGAACATCATTCCACATAGCCTGGAACATCAGCCTAGTATGGAGAATAATAGCCCAGGGGTACATATGTGTATATTGGGGTTTTATGTGAGGAAGAGCATTAAAAGCTAGCTTAGATGGGCTAAGATTGCACAATCCAGGCTTGTTAAAATCCATCAGGTGTCTGTGTGATTATTTATAAGTAGTGGGCTAAGGGTTAACTCTATTGCCCTAATAATCAGAAGTGTCAATTATAGATATTAAGTATTTCATTCAACACTGGACTACATAATGGAGTTCCAGACCAACCAGGGCTCCTCAGTTAAGACTGTCTCAAAAGAAAAAAAAAGATGTAGGAAAATAAATGGACTTTGAATGTATAGTATTAATTAAGGCATAATGTCATAAAGACATAATTTTATATAGTTTTAATACACAGACAAATTTTTTATATATTTATATACATAACTATATATGTATGAACCATATATGCTTTTCATATGAAGAATCTTGCCAATAATATATGTATATATGTAAATAAATGTGGAGGAGTAAATATAATGAAGAAAAGAAAATAAGTCATGAATTATGGGCATGAGTTATGAAAGAAGATATAAAACTAATTGCTTTTCTAGTCCTAATTCTGTCGTGGATTTTTTTCCCTTTTTGTTTTTTGTGGTAGGTAAATGAATAAAATATATTAGACAGTTTTTTTGTTTGGTTGGTTGGTTGGGTGTTTTGTTTTGTTTTTGGGTTTTGTTTTTTTTTTTTTTTTGGTTTTTTTGAGTCAGGGTTTCTCTGTGTAGCCCTAGATGTCCTAGATTCACTTTGTAGACCAGACCAGGCTGGCCTTGAACTCACTGAGATCCGCCTGCCTCTGCCTCCCAAGTGCTGTGATTAAATGTATGTGCCACCACACCCAGCTATGAAAGTGTAAAATTTAACATGAAGAGGGTGGAGAGATGGCTTAGTGTTTAAGAGCACATGCTTCTCTTCTGGAGGACTCAGTATAGATTCTCAGCACTCAAGTCAGGAGACTCACAATGACCTATAACTCTAGCTCAAGGGGATCCAAGTACTCTGGTCTCTGTGGACACATGCACTTATGGGCACATAATTAAAAATAAGAAAAGAAAATTTAAACATGAAGTTCTATATCTTCCGTTTTGAATGCCAATTCTAGCTGTATAGAAATTCATTGAGTTCTATAGACTTTGGGTCTGGTTAATTTTGGTGTGTGATGTTTTAATTTGCAAGTTTTTTATAATAAAGTTTATAAAATTTTAAAATTATAGTAATGTCATAAAAGGCTTTCAGACAAAATATTGGGGAAAGTATAACAGGTTCAAAGAGATGAGAACAATGGGAAGCAATTGAAATCAATATAATCTTTGAGGCTTTATTGACTTTGGGGTTAAAAAAAACCCTGTAAAAGACAGTAATGAGATAATTTGAAGGAATTCAAAGTGCAAAGTTAATATAGATAATATTATTGTATTAATGTCAAATTAGCTGAGTATGAAAATTATACCATGATTATGTAAGAAATGTTCTTTTTCTTGGGAGTTTTATGCTGAAATTTGTTTTAAAAATATGGCTAATTAAATTATTTAACCAGTATTTATATTATTGTTAATTGGTTCGGCAGTTGTTAATCTTTAAGCAGCCATTACAAAAGAGTACACAGAGACCACATGGATTTCTACAAGCCTTGGCCTGAATTGAGCAATCTTGGCCTATCTAAGCTAGCTCTTAATTCTATTACCCAAATATGACCCCATATATACATATGTCCTCTTGGACTTCCATTCTCCACAATATGCCGTTGTTCATGGCCATGTGGAATGAGGTTCCTTTTTCTAACCCATGGTGTGTGCCTTCTTCTTGCTGCTCCTGGCTAGAATGAATGAATCCTCTTTCTAAAGCGCAGGCTTCCTGCTCTAATCCCAGGAAGTCCCACCTTTCTCTGTCTTTGCCCAATCTCAGGCCTCGGCATTTTATTTAACCAATCAGATTCAATGTAAGTAACAGACAGCAAGCAGGACCAATTAATTAATATTTAGAATGCTTAACACTACCCCAACAGAAATTTATAAGGCTTAAGTGTCAGAATGTATAGTTCTGAAATGACTCAGAAAAAGTATGTGCATGTGTCTGTGTGTTTGTATCTATGTGTCTGTGTATCTTGCTTTGTGTGACTGTGTGCATGTATGTATATGTATACGTCTCTGTGTATGGCCTGTGTGTGTGTGTGTGTGTCTATACTTATCTCTTTCTACTATACTATATGTTTCCTGAGAATATGAATAATACCTCCTTCCTTTTGACCCATAATATACCCTCATAATATTTCAAGTAATTTACATTTTCTTTTTCATAGGATTCCTTTTTTCTCTTCTGCTTTCTTCCTTCCTTTATTTTTTAACTGTAAGTTTACATGAGAGGCTCTTCTCACATTCAATAAATAGGTACCAGTGTCTTCGTGCTATCAGCTAGACACTCCCACCCACACATCACATGATGGCCACATGTCTCCACCTTGAGCTTCTCCTTAGAGTTAGCGAATGCTAACTAATGTTAGTGTGTCATCTGGCTGCAATAGATGGCATACTGTGTTAGAAAGTCTTCTTCACAAATTCATGTCCACCTAAAAATTCAGAATGCAATCTTACTGGGAAACAGGGCATCTGTGGATTGCAATAAGTTGTGTTTAAATGAGGTCATACTGGGTTCATGAGTATCCTTACAGACAGATAAACCAGACACATGGGCACAGAGGGAAGAACTGTAAGCATCTGCAAGACAAAGAGTGTCCATGATCCCTGGCAACCAGCAGGAGCAAGGAAAAATCCAGATGGTTCTCTCTCAGATCCTCAAGGAGATCGCTGATCTGCTGACATCTCAGCTTCACACTTCCAGCCTTAGAACTGGGACAATGGTTTTTCTGTTATTACGAGCCACTCCGTTTATGATCGTTGCTGTCTGGCAGCTTAGGAAACCAACAATATTTATAAAGTTGTACCAATTTACTAGACAGACCCTCTACATCGGCCTCCATTCTAGGCCTGTAAATCTACCCCAGTCTCTGGCCTTGTGAGTCAACTGCACAGTATGGTGCAGAGATCTTTGATAAGAGATCCCCAGCCCACCAGGCTGCTGAACTGGGGCTGACAATTTATTTGTCATCCTTCCAGAATATTTGCATTTTAATAAGATACTTAGTCATTCGATGCTCATACCAATAGTACCCATTTGCTCTGGTGGTTTACCAAGTGCCTGCTGAATGCCAGGCAGGTCAGCCAGAGCACTGTTTTAGGACACACAAGCAACTTCCTCTGAAAGCTTCAGATCACATCCTGGAGTTCTCCACCTACCCATTCATTCAATGAGCTCAAAGATTGTAGTGGACACTCTTCCTGGGGAACAGAGTAACATGCATGTCTTTCATTGAACAACAGGATGCTCTGGAAAAGGTAAGCTCTGTCTGAGCACGGTTTGGGGAGGAATAAGCAAGGAGTGAAGAGGAAGATAAGTAACCAGTCATATAACCCATCAGGCAGCCTCCAGCTAAGTACTCAGCAGCGGAAAATTCCACACAACTGCTCACTGCCGGCTTTGTTCCTAGCTTCCTCACCTTCTGTGCTTCGACTTTATGTCCACTTCCCTCTGTGTGTGCTGCAAAGGTGTGTATTTTCTTTGCCATTTTGTTCATGTGTCTTCTCTAGTCATCCTATATTCTCTCTGTGGATTTTTGCATCTGGTTCCATTGGTCTCAGTTACCATTCAGTATTTGCTGATGTCTCCCAATATTTCACTCTGAACCAGAACTCCCTCCTAAGCTACACACCATTAAACCTGACTGCTTACACAAGATACTTTCCTCGGATATTCCACAAATACCACAAGCTCAGTGCCTTGAAAACCAAACCCACTGGCTTCACCACAAAATGTGCTTTCCTATCACTATTATGTTATTTATGTAAGAAACTGTGTTTAGCAGTGTTGATAATGTCCATGCTATATTTCCTGTATTTGTCATAAACTTAAGTCCTTTGAGGTCCAAGGGCAACTCTAGCTCTGGGCATCTTTAATTTTATGAATGCATCTTTGTTTATCTTTTCATGCCCACCATTTCTCCTTTGAGCATTCGTGTGTGTGTGTGTGTTTGGTTGGTTGGTTGGTTGGTTGATTTGGCTTTGGTTTTGATTTTGGTTTGTCTTGGTTTGGTTTTTTTGAGACAGGTTTTCTCTGTGTAGCCCTGGCTGTCCTGGAACTTGTTCTGTAGACCACACTGGTCTCAAACTCAGAGATCTAACTGCCTCTGCTTCCTGAGTGCTGAGAGAGACTATAACCTTAATATCAAAATGCTCTTTATTTTTCTGGAACTGTTATCATTCGCTTAGTTTACTCTAATCCTATGATAAAAAATAAGGACCATCCTAAGTTTCTAGCAATAGAGTTCTGCTTGCCTACATGATGACACCTCAACACAATGAAGTATCGAAGTCAGGTTCTAGGTGAATGTTCAACAAGTTAAGAAATGTTTGCGATTGATATTACTAAAAGCAGGTTTAAAAACTACATAATAAATAGTTACAACTTGTTTGTTTCTGATATGGGATCTCACTATGTTGTCTAGACTGGCCTGGACCTCACAAATGGATCCATCTGCCTCTGCCTCCCAAGTGCCAGGATTAAAGGCGGGCATGCACCACAACACCCATGACTTTTGACTCTATAACAGTAAAAATATAGCCAGGATCTGGAGAGGTGGCTCAGTGGTTAAGAGCATTTAGTGCTCTTTCAGTGGTCCTGAGTTCAGTTCCCAGCACCCACATTGAGAGCTTCCTGTTCCTCCTACTCCAGGGGATCCAACTCCATCTTCTGACCTCCTCAGGAACTTGCACACGTGTGGTACACCTGAACTCACATAAGCACTCATGCATACACATATACTCATATACTTTAAAAAATTATTTTTAAAAGTTTGAGCAGAATAGCCAGATAATTATTACAGACTGACAACATCTACCTTGACTCCTTAAAATTCCATCAAAATGACACATCCATGCAGAAAATAAATGGAAAGAAATCATCTGCAAGGCTCAGCCTTAGAAATGGAAGCTCAAAGAAGCTGTCCGTGGGACATTCTGTCCTGGAACAGCTAAGAACTGAAGGAAGGCATACCAGAGCTAGAAGGAGATGTATACTGTTGTGAGTTGTAAACTAACAAAGGCCTTTGATAGGCTTCAGAATGGGGACTGACGTGATCAGAATTATGTTTTATTTTGTGAGGGCAGGAAGTATTTGAAAATTATATCACTTACTCTTATGTCTAGAGCTCCACAGACTACAATTACTTGCAAAACAATCTTCCATATCAGAGAAGTATTTCTGAATTACTAGGTATACGTAGTTGCAGAAGAAGGGCATATCAGTAACTCTTGTAATGTATTAAACACTCTGTCTCATCACTTCCTAAAGAGACCTTGTTCTTAGAAGAAGACAGAATGATTTGCAAAAGTCATCTAAGTCTTCTATGGCAAATGAGAGCCACTCAAGGACCTTTTCACCTTGAGAGTGAAAGTTAAACAGACTCAGATACGCAGGCAGGGTGGTTTGCCCAGGCCTCAGAAGCTGAGACACTCAACAACATTTCTGAAGTAACCTTTAAGAAAGACATTGGTAAAGGTCACATCATACACTAGCTCTCAAAATGTGACAAGACTAGCCATGATGACATAGTGGTCCACATAGGTTTTGCAGAGGTAAACAATAAGAGAACATCTCATAATGTAAGAGTTATAGTTTCTAAGCTTCCTCGTCAGACTAATAGGCATCCACACCTAACAAGGACTCACAGAATAAACAAGCATCAGTTAGGCTTGGCCTCCAGTCTTCTACTGTGACATTATGTACAAGCCAAAGGCAATGACAATCTGTCACTGTATACCTCTTTATACCTGGTTTTGGGATCAGGAACATCCCTGCCTATTACTCCATCCTCTTTACTAAACATATCCTGCTAAACATATTCTTCAGAAATTGGCCAGAGAGAAAATTAAATAGCCCAGTGAGTAGAGAAGGTTCTAGGTAGATATCTAAGACTAATAGGAACCTTAGCTGTTTAAACTTGCTTCATAGAAAATCAAACAGGAAAAAGAAGAAATGAAATGAAAAGAAAAACCTGGGCTGCCTAGAGTGATGATATTTGCTTGTAACTCCAGTACTCAGGAGGACCAGACAAAAAGAAAACAAAACACAAGTAAGAAATAAAATGTTTACTGTAAAATTTGTAGAAAAAAATCATTTCTGTTATACTTAAATATATGCAAGTGCATTTAAATTTGCAAAACATCAACTATTGTCTATGTGGCAGTATTAAAAGATGGAGTCTTTAAGAAGTGATTTGGTTATAAGGACTCCTTCCTGAGTGATGTAAACACACTTGTAAAAGAAGCTTCACACAACCTTCAACTCGCTTACCTCTCTGCTCTCAGAGGTATGAGAACACTCATTCCTCCTAGATTCGGCATGTATCGATAAGATACCATCTAAAAACCAGAGAACAGCCTTTGCCAGATGAGCAAACTGTCAACCACCTTGATCTTGGACTTCTTATTCTCCAGAACTGTGAGAAAACACATTTTTCTTTTTAAATTAACCAGTGTGTGGTGTTTTATAATAGCAGAACAGACTAAAATAGTTCTGTATGCATACCAATGTCAAGCTTCACATTGGTATGCATACAGAACTCGTAGACCAGATCCCTTTACCTGGTGCTGCCTTTATGTACTCCCATGCCAACACTTCTAGAGTAGTGATAGGAAAATCATAAATCCTTATCTTACTGGTGCTTGTGTCCTGCCAAGTGGAGGTCTCTGGTTACTAGGATCTTGGTTTTATGTTAGTGACAAACATTTAAATAGCTCTTAAAAGCCATTAACAACTATTTATATGATTAGCCTAATCTCTTTCTTACATGTTTCCAATTGTCTACCCTCTTTTATTCAAGAGACATGGTCCTTTTGATTTTTCAAGAGATAGCAAAGAATTCACTTTGCAATTACACGTAGCGTGAGTCATAGAAAGGACTTGAATAATGTGTAGAATGTTCCCACTGAGTCATCACAGATGATACAAGACCACTTGAATACTGATGAATCAAACCTTTATAATCATAAGGAATCAAAACACTACTACTTTTTACTCTACAAAGCTCAATTTCAGTTTTGCCTCAGAAAAGAGACTGGGACTAGATAGCATCAGTTCTTGTTCATAAGTGAGGGGGTTTGTTCCCCCAGAAGCCAAAAGATATCCTCAGCAAAGACAAAGAATTGAACATATAACACAAGCTATTGCAAGTATTGCCTCTTCCTGTTTAAATTATCCTCCACTCCCCCCCCCCTTTTTTTTTTTTTTTACAGTAGGTGAAATATTAAAGAAACAAGGGTCTGGGAAGATGGATCAGTCAGTAAAGTGCCTGCTGTACATATGTGAGGACATGAGCTTGGACTCTCAGCATGAAAGAAAAAGAAGCCAAGCAAGGCGGCATGCATATGTAACCCCAGAGCAGAAGAGTGAGTGGAAACAAACAGATCTCTGCATTTCATTGGTTACACAGCCTATGAAGTGATGTACTCCATGTTCAGTGGCAGATCCTATCTCAAAAAGTGAGATAGAGGGGCTGGAGAGATGGCTCGGTGGTTAAGAACACTTGCTGCTCTTCTGGAGGACCTGAGTTCAATTCCCAGCACCCATATGGCAGCTCACAAGTGCCCACAACTCCAAGATCTGACAACCTCACACAGACATACAAGTAGGCAAAACGCCAATGCATATAAAATAAAAGTAAATATTTTTAAATGATATAGAGAGTGATGGAAACACTTAATGTCAACCTCTGGCCTACACACACACACCCACACACACACCCCTAAATACACACCGGCATGTGCACCTGCACACACATGTGCAAATACACTGAACAAGTACATAAGTCATGCATACGCTCAAATAGAAATGGCTCAATTGTGACTAATGTATGTAACAAAAGGTTTTTATTTACACTTATATATTTATTAATACTTAATAAATACCTATAAAGTTCCTAAATCCTAAAACCCAAACCCTAATTCTATAATCTAACTAAGAATATCTTAATGCCTAAAATACTCTAATATCTATAAAAAAACAAACACAACACTAACTTAAGTTTCTTAAAAGGATATTAATTCTCTCAGGTTAATTTTTGGTGTGGATCTGTACAGGTGGCTGGTTTCCACCAAGTGTTTCAATCTTAAAGTCTGTGAGTCTTATTTGTCAGATCTTAAGGCCAGTTTATAAATGTAATATCTGTTCCAACCATTGATGCAGGGTGGTTTTTAATTAGCCAAGAATTGCCTCTGCAGTCCTAAGGCCCAATTGTTTGCAAGATTAAAAGTCTCTTCTGCTCACCGTCCCAATGCTCTGGGGCCCCAAGGACTCTGTTCTAGCATTCTGGTCTTTCCGACTTTCTGGAGCTCTAGAGAGGCTCTGCCTTTACTTTCTCCACTAGCATGGACTCCCTGCAGGTCAGCCCAAAACAGTGATGAGCAGTGGAGTGTGGTCTCTTAGCATGTGTTGGTAGAGGAAGATGAGGAGGAAGGCCGGGGCCAAGGCCTCATAGGCTTCCAATTTAATCCCTTGTGTCATAATGTGTTGTAATGATCTTGGCAATGAATTCCAGCATTTCGTTGCCATAGTTCCTTGTAGGTCTTCCTAGGCATGCTTCCACAGCAGTGTGTCCTGTGGTCCCATGATCATCTGCTCTTGGAGGGCTTTCAAGGCACGCCCTTCAATGTTAATCACATCTGGATGTAATTGGATCTGCTCATATCTTTTACCTGAGATGCCAAACTTCCAAAATCCCTATGCTGCTAGACACTACACTAACTTCACTAACCCTACCACAAATGTACTTAGTGAACTTGAGATTCTCAAGGCTTCAGGAGATACCACTGACAAGGTTTGATGAGTATGCTGGAGTGCCTATGATTTATTATATAACTTATATGTCCACCTGAGCAGCTAGGCAAAGACATAGTTGATGAAAATATAATCTACCCAGCTGTTTTTTTCTATTCCACAGAGGTTATGAGGATTGTGTCTAGGCAGACATCACCAATCTTCTGTCAGCAACACCACCTTCTGTCAAAAGGACCCTTCATTTCCACAGGCTTCTAGAAAAGCAAGGGCAGCAATGCCAGTCTAATCCTGAAGAAGATTCCAGCAATTTTCTAGGCTAGCTGCAATTTAATGAGCCTTGACATCGATTAAGGAAGTCATTCTCTCAACTTTTGTATCATTGTGCCTCATCTCTTAGCTATACAGTGTGAGAAAAGGAGCTATAGTCTGGTCTGCTCTCCTAGGCTGAATTTCTGGCTCCTTACATTGGCCTTTCAGCTACTAAAAGAAGAAATGAGGGATTGGTGAGGAATAGCTTAATGGTAAAATGTGTGTGTGTGTGTGTGTGTGTGTGTGTGTGTGTGTGTGTGTGTGAGAGACACATGTAGAATCCTGGCTTTGATCCTTAGACCAAAAAGGGGAACAATAAATTATGTAACACCAAAAGTAGGCAACACAGAATTACTTCCTGTATTAGTCAGGGTTCTCCAAAGAGACAGGATCATTAGGATTTACACATAGATATGTGAGAAGAAATACATTAAAAGACTTATGGAAATGTCTTAGTTATTTTTCTATTGCCATGACAAAACACTATGACCACTGCATCTTATAAATGATAACACTTATTGGGGCCCACAGTTCCAGAGGGTAAGAGTCCATGATCATAATTCAGGGGAGGAATTTCCTGATGGCAGGAAAGCAGGCATAGCATCAGAGCAGTAGCTGAGAGCTTGGATCCTAATCTACAGGCACAAAGCAGAGAAGAAGAATTAACTGGAATGGCATGGGCTTTTGAAACCTCAAAAGTCAACATTTTGGGGTCTCTAACACAATTCAGGTTTCACCTTCACACCTTAATGATATCCCATGCAGGGACTCCCCTGCATAATCGGAGTGGTGCTCTCAGGGCAAACACTCCAGCTAAACTTCTCACTTGCACAAAGGAAAACCTTATGCAACAAAGGAGACTGTAGACCATGTCTTCAAATATATGAGTCTCTGAGGGCCATTCTCACTCAAACTACAGAAAGGTCTTGATCTTGACAATTGTAGGTGCTGAGAAGTCCTATAATGGGCCACTCATGTACTAGAGAACATGAGGTGTTTGTAACATGGCTGAGTTTAAGTCTAAGACCTTCGTAGCAGGAAAGATGTCTCTCAGTCTAGGGAAGCAGTTCTCAACCTGTGGGCTTCAACCTATATGGGGATCACATATCAGATATCCTGAATATCATATATTTACATTATGATTCATAGCAATAGCAAAATTATAATTATGAAGTAACAACAAAAATAATTTTATGGGCTGGAGAGATGGCTCAGGAGTTAAGAGCACTACCTGCTCTTCCAGAGGTCCTGAGTTCAATCCCCAGCAACCACATGGTGGTTCACAACCATCCACAATGTGCTTTAATGCCCTCTTCTGGCTGCAGATGTACAGGCAGATAGAGCACTCATATACATAAAACAAATAAATCTAAAAAAAAAATCTTTAAAAAAGTTTTATGATTGGGGGGTCACTACAACATGAGGAACTATATTAAAGGGTCACAGCATTAGAAAGGTTGAGGTAAGACTGAAGTAGGGCTAAAGACTTGAGAATCCTGGGAATCACTGTTGAGGACAGGAAAGAATCAGGATATCTCAATGCTGAGAGATCGATATTTATTCCCTTTCCTCTGCCTCATTGCTCACTGGGCCACAGATAACTGGATAATGCTCATTTGCAGGGAGAGCTGACTTTTCTACCCTAGTGGTTTGAAAGAAAATTTCCCCCATAGGCTCAGATTTTTGAATAATTGGTTACCAATTGGTGGCTCTGTTTGGGAAGGTTTAGGAGATGTGGCCTTGCTGGAGGACATGTCATTGGTGTCAGTCTTTGCTGTTTCAAAACCGTGTGTTATTCCCAATTTGCCCTCTCTTCTTCTGCTTGTAGTTTGTTATCTCTCAGCTTGCTGCTCCAGCTGCATGCTTCTCTGCTGTGATGGTGAGGGGGCTCTTATCTCTCTGGAATCAAAAACCCAAATAAACCCTTTCTTCTCTTTGGTCATGTTTTATCATCTCTATAGAAAAGTAACTAATACATCTAATACTCTATTCACCCCACTTGCTACTCTGTCCTGAAAACAGTCTCAATAAACACCCCCAAATTAATACTTAACCCTATTTCTAGGTAGTCCTGTATCAGGTCAACATCAAAATTAATCACCGCACCCTGCTGCTTTTCAGGAATTGTTTACTGCCTTCTCTGTTCTCCATAGCTGTGGGGCTACTGACAAGTTAGTAACCATAAGGATTGGAGTAGCACATAGCCATGAAACATGATTCATTTGTGCTATTATCATCTTATTATTATCATCATCATTATTAATAGGCATTATTAACATTTATTATTATTATTAGTCTTAGCAACTTATTTGCTAAACTTCCCATTGAGAGCTACTCACTACATACCAGTTGGGATGATAGGTACACAGTATACAGCTAAAAACAAGAGAAAAAATGAACAAGCTAGTGAGTTGAGGTTGCTAATATGACCAGAGAAAAAACTAAAATATATTAGGCACATATTTAATATGCTATAGAGAGCTATTCAAGCTCCATACTATATTTATTGCCTTACATCAGTAACTTGATACCCAGTGGACAGTCAAGGAGCTGTGATCAGGCTGACATGGGTTGCGTGACTACTGTACCTTTTACATGTCTTTCAGAGCCATAAGTACCAATTAAGACTCAAATGCAAACCACAACAGTATCCTCAGATCAGTCATATTGAAAGAGAAGAGGTGGTAGAGGAGACACCAACAGACTTCCTCATCTTGACCTTTGACTTCTCATTTCATTTGTTCATCTGGCTGTCAAGAAAACTGGCCCAGGGCCCAGGCCTAATTTGTTAACTGGACTAGGGCGTGAGTCAGGAAAGGCCAAGTAGAAAGTGGCTCGAAAATGTACAAAAATCATTAATCAAAAATATAGGGAAGTTTTCCAAAGTCGGTATTTCATAAAATGACCTTGGTATTCTATCCTTTTTGGGGGTTCCAAATTTTATCCTGTAATGTTAGGGTGTGGTAGGGACTTGTAAGAATTTAATTCATGACAGTGTTAGTCCTACATACTAGGCAAACAGTCAATGTTGAAAGACATTCCTAGGAATCTGTGAGTTGTTAATGATAAAGTTCTTCTAGGTAACTCATTCAGAGCAAGCATACTTTTGATGAGGAAATCTAAGGAAAGTCAAACAGCACACAAATGCAGCTTGACGTATTTGGAACATTTTATAGTCTGTTCTTTTGGAGGGAATAATACAATTCCACAAGCTTCTCTTCAGACTTCCCTCCTAGCCCATCACAGTAATAATAAGTGATATCTGAATAGTGCTTTATAATTTGCAAAGTGTTTGAACATCCATGTGCTTGCTCTACCTTCAGTGATAAAGAAGCTAACATCCCCTTTTAAAGATAGTGGGACAGAGGCTAAGAAACACTGAAATACCCAAGGTCACCTTCCAAATCCCAGGTTCTTTCCATTATACCCTCAGGCTGTTTATGTCTCTTCCTTTTAACTTCAGACATGTCTATTGCTTAACAATAAAATTATGAACCAAAAATTTCATAAATAATATCAATAAAATTAAGTTCATGAGTGCTTATATTTTCTACTGCACTGAGTCTTATACATTGAATTACTCAAAGCAAACTGATTAGCATAATAGTTAAAAATACATGGGCAGTTCTAACTAGGTATTTCCTATTTGTAAGTGTGCTAAAATCACATTCAGTTTTGACACACACATAAGGCAAATCCATAATTTAGCAAGATAGTCATTATAAACTGAACTGTGTTCACTCCTCCCCTAAATTAATATGCTTAATCCCACCCCTATTGTCAGGCTCTTAAAAAGCTAATTAAGGTCATTAGGGCTTCATTTAGTACTTTGAATGTTCTCCTGGGTTTAAGGAGAAGCAAAGCGAGATGAGGAAGGGGGAAATCTCACAGTGAGAGGAGGACATCTGCTAGCTTCAACTGAGCCCATTCTGAAACCTGCTTTAAAGATGGGCCTGGCTGAGGGCATAATGGACTCCCTATGCCTGCCTGAGGCAGTTATTCAGCATTTCCTAAAATGCCCACAGAAATACTCATTTGGCTCCCAGAATCACATGGTGGAGCTGAAATCATTACCCCTATCCTAGAAATAGAGAATTAAAATCTCTAGGACAGTATTCTTAATATGTCTGCAATTGGAAACTTTTAAAAATTCTGGTACATGGGTGAGAGTCAGAACCAATGAGATGTGACTTACAGAGATTAGAGGCCAAGCATTGTTCTAAAGCTCCCTCTAGTAATCCCAATGTGTAGCCAACTGAGATCCACTGCTAGAAGGCAGGAGGCCCAGACCAAATCCCAGCACAGATGAGTTGGACATGAAATCTCACTTCAAACTGTGGAGCTATTGGCAATTGTAAGCTGCTGGGAGAGGGAGAAACCATTTTCTCAAAGAGTGTATGGATCCTAGTAAGTGGCTATGCTCCAGCTGAAGACCATGCCTCCAGAAATATTTGAGCAACACAAATTGGCCTTGATGGTGATGAGTAGAAAGAAAGAAAGAAAGAAAGGAAGGAAGGAAGGAAGGAAGGAAGGAAGGAAGGAAGGAAGGAAGGAAGGAA
>CAJQZJ010032464.1:14656981-14699299 GCA_907164525.1 Lophiomys imhausi
GAAGGAAGGAAGGAAGGAAGGAAGGAAGGAAGGAAGGAAGGAAGGAAAGAAAGAAGGAAGGAAGGAAGGAAAAGATACAAAGTAGGTAGGGTGGATAGAGAAGGGAGGGGAAAAATTGGGGGAGAGGGTTGCATATGATCAAAGACCATTGCACAAGAGAACTAATGATAAATAAATAAATAATTTTAAAGGGTTATGTAAATCCCAAAACAGTACTTATTTTTTAAAGGATTATAGAAATCCCAAAGAAATCCTCATAGAACTAATACAATTTTTTTTGCTTTAGTTATTCAGCTTTTTTATTTTTTTTATTTTTTTAAATAATTTATTTTTTATTTCTTCAAGTTACATCTCAATCACAATCCCCTCCCTACTCCCCCCTCCAGTCCCACCCTTCCACCCTCCTCCCCCTCAAACCCCCATCCTCTTCCCTTCTTTTTTTTTTTTTTGTTTAAGGTATTTCTTTTTCCCCCCAACAGCTCTCCCTTTCAGTCCAAAAAAATGGTTCTTTTTCTTATAACTATAAATACAATACAAAACAACAGAAATAAATAGGCCACAATTATAAGAGTTATATGGCTTAGCATACATTCCCAATGTCCAGTCCATACGTATTTGGCACCTGACTTTAACATTCTACTATCTATCTAACCATCTCCATGAGTTTAAAGTTCTATATCTAACTCAGCTTTCATACTAACTTGCCTCATAATTTTTAAAATATCTTCTTAGATCCAGAACACCCTCTTGATTTCCTAAACAACTCAAAATTTAACTATGAGACTCTAGCTATCTATTCTTCAACCACCTCAGAGACCTGAGAGGGATAAATATATCTGTATAGGAAGTGCAGGGCCTGCAGCTTCCAAAACTAAGAAATGACATACCAGTGGCTGCCTGGACAGTTCCCATTTTCTCTCCATACATTACAGCATCAATCTTCAGCTGTTTGGCCCCATTTCTCTGACAGACATTGATTGTAGAGCAGGAATTATGAAGGACTTACCTACCCTGTCTTGGCAGAGCTAGGCTGTCGACTTACCTGCTTCCAAGTTTTGAAATCCTCATAGAACTAATACAATTTTTTAATAGAAAAAAGTAAGGCCAGCAAAGTCACTGTAGCAAAAACAGCAAGGTACTGACGTGAAAGCAGACTAACGGAATTGAAAAAGAGGACTAGCAATAAATACATGCAGCCTCAGCCATCTGATTCTCTAGAAAAGCGCCAAAACATACGTTTGAGAAAATAGATCCTTTAACAAATGGTGTTGGGAACTACACACAAAGAACAGTGAAACAATATCCCTGTATCTTCCCTTGTGAAAAAAAAAAAATCAAAATTGGCAGGAGACCTTAGTATAAGGGCTGAAACATTAAAATGACCAGGGAAAACATAGGGAAGCTCATAGCAGCTTGGGCTATGGTTTTTCTCAATGGGGTTCCAATAGCTTAGGAAATATGAACAAGAACTGACTAGTGAGACTGAACAAAATTAAATTTTTTCTGTAAATCAGTGGATGGATGGATGGATGGATGGATGGATGGATGGATGGACAGATGATAGAGTATTATTCAGACATGAAGAAGACCAAAATCATGATTGAAAAAAGTAGAATGGATAGAAATGAATATTATCATATTAAACAAAATAACCAAAACTAAAAAAGACAGATATGGCATGCTATTTCTTGTTCATGGAATCTAGAGTTTTTAAAAAAATGTACAGCTTCCCATGGTGGTGCACACTTTTAATCCCAGCACTCTGGAGGCAGAGGTAGGCGGATCTCTGTGAGTTCAAGGCCAGCCTGGTCTACAAAGTGAGTCCAGGACCGTAAGGGCTCTGTTGTACAGAGAAACCCTGTCTCAAAAACCAAAAAATAACACAAAAAACCTCAAAACAATAAAAGTACATGGATATAGAAGCAGACTGTTAGGAAAAGGAAGGTGATCAGAGCTATCAGAAAAGGGTACAATGAGTATGACAAAAGTATGTTGTGTGCATTTAAGATAAGGTCACAAGGAAACCTACTGCATACAACAAATACTGCAAAAGAACTCCAAAGAAAAAAGTTAAAACAAAGTGGAATCTTCTCCCAAATAGTCCCAATTATAGTCATATGAGTATACTGGGAAAGGTGAGTTTAGAATCAAAGATAGACATTTGAGGAGTACCATAAAGTCAAAAAAGAAGTTTCTTGATAATAGTAGTTCTCCACCTGTGGGTTTCAACCCCTAGGAGGGGTCAAACAATCCTTTCACCAGGGGTCTCCTAAAGCCATTGGAAAGCACAGATATTTGCATTATGGTTCATAACAGTAGCAAAATTAGAGTTTAAGTAGCAACGAAATAACTTTATGGTTGGGGGTCATCCCAACATAAGGAACTGTGTTAAAGGAATGCAGCATTAGGAAGGTTAAGAACCACTGCTCTAGAGGCAGGAGAACAAAAGGAGCGAAAAAGGAAGGTATTAGTGCTATTGAACAGTAAAGAAAGAGGCCTGAGATATCAATAGATAACACCTCCATCTTGTTGCTTGCCAGTTAAAACCAGTGTGACAAAGAGCTTTGGAAGGGTGGACAATCATTAGTAAAGCACATGTTTTGCTTGGTGGAAGGCCTAGGTTCTACCCCCTGCCCATTGCACTACCAAAATAAAAAAGACTCAAGCCAATAATAAAAGGCATTTGTGCATTGGTTGTAATATAGCTTTCTTTGTTATGCTCCTTCTAAATCACACTGTTCTCTAATGTAACATGTTCTTGTGGTTCTCCATACATGCTGTTTCCTTTGTCTGATAAAATCATACTTGCTTTTCACAGTCTAGCCCATAATTCTGGCTCCTGTGGGTCCCAGTAGACTCCTCTTCTCCAGCCATTCACAGGAGACATCCTCCACGCCACCTCTTCAGCATGTACGTACACACCTCAGGGAGAGCACTCACATGGTATTTTCATTATTTTTTTACCCACCTGGTTTAGTTATTTATTTCTAGGAAACAAGCTACCCTAAAGCACAGTGGATTAAACAACAATAATCTATTACTCCTAAAATCTGTGGTTTGGTTGGGATCAGCTGTGTAGTCCGCTCCATAAGACATCAGCTCTCCAGTCAGCTGGATGGCTTCACCAGCTTCAAGGTGAGCCACTCTGTTGTCTGCACCACATCAAGGATAAATGTTGGGCTGGGCTTTTCTCTCTATAGGACACTGTTTCTGTTTATTTGCTTTTTAAAAAAGTTTGGTTTTTCAAGACAGGGTTTCTTTGGATAGCCCTTGCTGTCCTAGAACTCACTCTGTAGACCAGTTTGGCCTCGAACTCATGGAGATCCACCTGCCTCTGCCTCCGCCTCCAGAGTGCTGGGATTAAAGGTGCTCATACTCCACCACCACCACCACCACCAGGCTCTATGGGACAGTTTTACATGGTCCCAGCAACAATGGTAACCCAACTTCCTACCCAGAGAAATTTAAGCTTTTCAAAAGAAAACTATTCCAAAGGAAGGAAAGAGAGGCTGCCAGGCCTCTTAGAGGGAAGACCCTTAACCACCACTGTGTCACTTCTGCTACTATTGGCAGATGATTACAGAGTATGGATACAGGAGGGCACAGTCTCATAGGGAACCATCTCTCTTGCCCATCTTCTACTTACTTGAAGGTCAGAGATTATATCTTTTTCTTTTTCTTTTGTGGCCTCAAAATCTGGTGTGGACCAATTATTAAATGACAGGTGACTGAGATTATAGTTGAATTCAAACCAAAGGAATCAGGTACAGGCCAAGTTAGGAATAGTTGTGACCAGCTGGGCATGGTGGCACAAGACTTTGATCCCAGCACATTAGAGGCAGGGGAAGGTGGATCTTCTAGTTCAAGGCCAGCCTGGTCTACATAGTGAGTTACAGACAATGCATGAATACACAGTGAGACCCTATCTCTGAAGAAAAAAAAAAAAAAGGACAGTTTCAGTCAATGGAAAGTTGGGGGTGACAGTGAATGGCCTCATAGACTTCTGATATTATGTCAAAATGAGACCCTGACCACGCACCGTGCATGCCATAAACTTTCTGAATTGAATCAAATGTCAATTCTCTAAATTAAAAGTATTAAGAATAAACTTCTTAAAAACTATAGAATACCTGTGGGATTTTGTTTAGCATTTCTGTATTTTTTTTAACATGGTAATGACCTGGACTTCTACTGACAACTGAGGGCTCCCAGGAATAACCATTGTGAAGTGTCAGGTTTAGCTAGGAACTTCTCAATTGTGTTGCTAAGAGACATGCTGAGAGTTCAGTAGGACTCCCTCAGGGATCTCTTCAGAAGACATGGAGAAGGGTCTGAGTTGGGCACAGCTTGCAATCCCACCTCCATCCAACATGGGGGGCTTTTATTTGTTTCATTTTTTAAATGCAAATAAGGTTTTATTTGCAAAATATGTAAAGGCAAGAACACCCCTCCCCCTAACACACATATACACTAAATTGTGCAAATTACATGCCAGTGAAAAAAGGGGAGGTGAATTAACAAGATTAACCATGAAGATTCAGCTTGAAGCTGGACAGCCTAAATTGGCAGCAGCCCAGATCAGCAAGATCCTACTGGCAAGTGTAAAAGGAGATTAAAGAGAACAGGGCAACAGAGGAGAACATACAGGAGAGAATGAAGCCTAAATTTTAGCCTGTACTAACCAGCTTTCTAGCCTGGAATGATGCGGAACTCTGTGGGCTCGAGTTTTCTCATTTACAAAATAAGGACACAGATCTGAAGGAATTCCAAGGTTTAGGGCTCCTGTTCTAAGTAAGACTCCTTGACTTGCCAGGTGGTAGTTTGCGCATGCATGCCTTTGGTCCCAGCACTCAGGAGGCAGAGACAGACAGATCTCTGAGTTCCAGACCAGCCTGTTCTACAGGGTGAGTTTCAGGATAGCCAGGGCTACATAGAGAAATGCTGTCTCAAAAACCACTCCTTGGCAAGGGGTGGGAGGAGGGTAAGGGGATGGGGGTAGGGTTAATAACACAGTGGAGGGATTGACCTCGGTTTCCATGCTGCAACTCAATTATTATTATTTTTCAATAGGATCAGAGGAAGCTCTGGGATTTGCAGGACCAGAAAGGAGGAATGAGAGGCTTAAGAACTTCCTGTTGAGCCGCCGTGGTGGCGCACACCTTTAATCCAGAGCCCAGGAGGCAGAGGCAATCGGATTTCTGAACTGGAGGCCTATAAGCTCGAAGCCAGCCTGGTTTACAGAGGGAGTTTCAGGACAGCCAGGGTTACATAGAAAAACAAAACAAAACCCTGTCTTGAAAGAAAAACTAACAAACAAACAAGCAGAACGGAATGAATTATGAAAGAATGAAAGACCATCAGAGAAACAAAAAAGTTTGAATTCTGCTCTATGAATTAAGAAAAGGTGACGGGTGGTAGAGTGTCTGATACATTTCATGTTTGGGGGACTTATAAAATAGAAAAATATAAAAAATATAACAACACTTTATGTTAGTAAAACATGTAATGAACCACAGGATTTCTTCCTAGGGATACTTTCAGCTAGTGCCAGTAGCACTGTGAACATTACTCTGTTATTAGAGGTCTTAAAAACTAAGGATGACCAGAGAAATGGAGCTAGTAAGTAGAATCAAGTTTTGATAGTCAGACTCCAAGTCCAGTGTATTTCCATTATAATACAAGGCACTTTATAAAAATGGAAATTTTACATTATTATAAAATATAGTAGCTGTTACACAGTAGAATAGAATTGACTATTTCACCCCCTTGAGAAGGAAATTTTATTCTTTCCAGAGGTTTGGTTGTTAGAAGTAACTATTAAAAGCCGGGCATGGTGGTGCATGCCTTTAATCCCAGCACTAGGAAGGCAGAGGCAGGCAGATCTCTGTGAGTTCAAGGCCAGTCTGGTCTACAAAGTGAGTCCAGGACAGCCAGGGACTATTACACAGAGAAACCCTGTCTCTAAAAACAAAAAAAGAAGTAACTATTAAAATTATCATAGGCACTGATATTAAACGTGTGGTTAATGCTTTAAAATATGCAATAAAACTAAACTAAAATGTCTGGTAAGGAGTCAGCAGTATGAACACATGCATTGTTTAGCAAGATATAGGATTGGGAAGTCTATTGACTATTTCAGTGCTGTTAGGGTTGTACACATACATTCAAATTAACCCAAATTGCTAAGCCACTTGGTAGATTTGGTGGCCTTTTTCTTGTTTTTTTGTTCTGTTTTATTTTTGTTTTTGATCTTGCTTCTGCAGTACTGACAATCAAACCCAGGTCTTCCCACACTCTGGGCGAGTGTTCTTTTGTGCTTAGCAAGATTTTTCAGCCTACTTCTGATATTTACAGAGGATCACTTTCTTGATCTCAGGGTGACTGTTCTCCAAACCCATCCAGATCTGGGATTTCCTCTAGCTGGACTGCCAACCCTCTGTGTGCACAACTCTCTGATCTTTAGTTTCCTCACTTCTAACAGTTCCTATATCACTGGGTTGGTTTGAAAATTAAATATGGAAGTATAAACAAACCAGATAGCTGAGGATCTGGCATTCTGAAAACTCTAGTTCTTCCCCTTTGGAGACTTGCAAGTATTTGTACACTGGTCTTCATGCTAAGAAGAAAAAAACATACGCACCCACAAACAAAAGCCACAAACTCCTTTCTTCTTACACCCAGTATTAAAGGGCAGGCTATTTAGCACTGCTTCTGTACCTTGTTCACAGGCAGGAACTTGATAGGGAAGCAATAAAGGTTGGATTCAGCTGAAATCAATTTATACGGCCCCCTGAGGTCTTGAGCTGTTAGAGAAGCCCATCCCAGCATCTCATTGGCCAGTTTCTGGGCAATGCATAGAAGGATGCTGTTGTCCTTGCAACATTCCTCCTTGGTCTCTAAGTCCTAACTTGTTGTCATGGTTCATTCCAGCTGAACTAAAATTTCTCCAAACATGACAGAAGCGATGGGCTGGATCTAACAAGATTAAGTTTAATAGGGATAAATGTAAAGACTTATACTTCAGCCTAAAAAGAATCCTGTCCAAGTGCTAGATGGGGAATATATGGATTAGCAGCAACACGTGTGAAAAAGACTTAGGGGTTTTAGCTGATATTAAGCTCAATTAGCCAACAGTATGCTTTCTCTAACGAGAAAGTTTATATGAATCGAACCTGCATTGACTCCTGCCCCAGCCTGGAAATTTCTCTACAGCACTAATTCTTAAACTTCACTGGCCATAAAGATGTAGTTGGCTTCTTTCATTTCTCTCATTCAGTACATCTGGGTTAGAGCCTGAGAACTTGCATTCCTAAGAAGTACTCAAGTCTGGGCTAAGAGTCCTGGCTTTGAGTAAAACTCCTCTGTCCTGCCTGGTCAGGTGACAGTAGACCTGCCAAAAACAAAGATGACAAAGAGACTGAAGTCGTAAGAGACCCAAGGAATGAAGAGCTGCTATGTGAAAATTTATGATTAACAGTCTTTGAGGGTTGATTGCATGTTAGAAATTCCACCAAATGTATCACACTGCTTGGGTAGCGATAATAACAACTGACCACAGGGCGTTTGCCCTGTGTTGTTTTGTTCTGTGCACTTTACAAATTTAATGTTTATAGAATCCTAAGGGACTTTATTACTAATCTCCCTTTCCAGATAAGGATACTGCAGTCCAAAGAAGAAGCCCACAAAGGTCACATTTACACAGTCACAAGAGATAGGGCAGGATTTGGACCCAGATGTGCTGACTACAAAACTCGTGATACTAGGAGACCTCTGTGGACCCTCGACTGAAGATGCCGCTTAGCTCCGAAGAGAAGAACAAAGAAATGTGAAGGCCTGGATGGTGGGTGGATGAGCAGAGGAAGGCTTATCATGTAATGGAATACTACCCAGCCATAAAAATGAAAGAACTATTGAAAACATTCAACAACAGGAAGTATTATGGAGAGTGAATGAAGTCAGACTGGGGGTGGGGAGGGGATCAAACAATGTTGACAAATGGACAGTACTGGGCTAGAGATTGTGGGAAGGAGACTTTGAAAACAGGCAGGGGGGAAGGGAATGCAAACAGGCACAAGAAAACCTTGGAGAAAATTAATATTTTGCTGCCTTTATGATGGCACTGCTTTCAAAGAGGTGAGATATCCCAAAATATATCAAATTGGACACTTTACCTATTGTCTATTCATCATTGTTCAGTAAAAATACACTTGGGTCTAAATACATAAAGTAAAATTCACAAATGGTGAGAAGCAGACATGAGTTACTACTCTGCTAACTGAGTTTGATGTCAGCCTGGTCTACATAGTGAGTTCCAGGACAGCCAGGGCTACACAGAGAAACTCTGCCTCAAAAAATTTTAATTATTTAATTGATTGATTAATTAATTAGTTAATTGAAATAAATAAAAACAAACAAAACAGAAAGAAACAAAAAACAAAGCATAGTGGCATATTCCTTTGATCCTAGCATTTGGGAGGCCTGAAACAGGTGGTTCTCTGTGAGTTCAAGACCAGCCTTGTCTATATGGTGAGTTTCAGGCCAGCCAAGTAGTCTACATAGTGTGATGCCGCTGACCCCAACCCAGGAAGACCTACAGCTAGACATTAGGCAAAGAGTGAGAGCCTTGGAACACTTAGCCCTAAACAGGATGTCTCCAGCAAATTCCTCCCCTCAGAGAAACCTGCTGAAAAGGACGCAGAAAATGTATCAGAGCCAGAGGGGAAGGAGGACAACAAGAAAACAAGGCCCTCTAAATCAACATGACCAAAGGTCATCTGAGCTCCCAGAGACTGAGGCAGCATGTCCAGGGCCTACCCCAGTCTACACCAGGTCTTTGCAAATCATATTATGGTTTCCAGTTTAGTGTTTTTATGGGATTCTTGAGTGTTCAAAAGAGTGGGTCTCTGTTTCTCGCACCTTCTCTAGGGCTCTCTTCCTTCTGTTTTGTACAGTTGCAATGTGTTTTTATTTAATGTATTTTATTATTATCTCTCAGAAGCCTGTTTGTTTTCTAATGAGAGACAGAAAGGGAGTTAATCCTCATGGGAGGGGAGGGGAAGGAACTTGGAGGAGTAGAGGGAGGAAAACCATAATCAGGTCAGGATTAAGTTTTATGTGAGAAAAAAAAGTCTATTTTCAATAAAATGAAAAAAGTTCCCAAACAACAAGAAACTTAGTATTTTCTTCTGAAGTCAGTAAGAGAAAAGGCTTACTCTCTGTTCCTTTTTTTTTCTCCCTTTGTGGCAGGGTCTCACTATGTAGCCCTGGCTGCCCTGAAGCTCACCATGTAGACCAGGCTAGACCTGAGGTCACAAAGATCTGCCAGCAGCAGCCTTCAGAGTGCTGGGATCAAAGGCATGTGGCACATTGACCTACATAAATTTATTTCTATTTAACCATGTTAAAATTTAAGATACCCTAAGAATGCCTTTTTTGGAAATTTATCAAAGTTTTTTTTTAACATTTATTTATTTTGTGTATATGTGAGAGTGTGGCATGCCAAAGGTGTGTGTGTGTGTGTGTGTGTGTGTGTGTGTGTGTATGTGTAGATCAGAAGACAACTTTCTGGATTCAATTCTCTGTCTCCACCATTATGGAACTCAGGTTGTTGGCCTTGGGGTGGGCCTTTACCCAATGAGCCATTTCCCAGGTTCTTGTAATCTTTTTGATAACTGCTTTTGATATGTGTAGAGGTTTGCTTTGCTTACCTTTCTAACTTGTTTTAAAATAAAGCAGAATTCACCATTTGTCACAGGAAGTAAGAAGCCCAAAAAGTCCATGGGTTTTTTTGTTTTTGTTTTTGTTTTTTGGGTTTTTTGTTTGTTTGTTTGTTTTTAGAGTTTTTTTGTATGTTTGTTTGTTTGGTTTTCTTTTGGTTTAGTTATGGTTTTGGTTTTTTGAGACAGGATATCTCTGTGTAGCCCTGGCTATCCTGGAACTCACTCTGTAGACCAGGCAGGCCTCAAACTTCTAGAGATCCACCTGCCTCTGCCTCCCCAGTACTAGGATTAAAGGAGTGCACCACCACTGTTTGACATTGTTTTTTGTTGTTGTTTTGTTTTTTTAATATCAATTAAAAGAGGCTGGGGAGATGACTCAGCAGTTAAAAACACTGGCTACTCTTCCAGAGGCCAAAGAACCCAGGTTCAATTCCCAGCCCCCACATGGCAGATCTCAACCACCTCTAACTCCAGTTTCAGGAGATTCAATGCCCTCTCCTGACCTCCTTGGGCACCAGGCACATTCCCATGGTGCACAGACATGCAATCTATTCATGAAGGCTTTCCTCTCATGACCCACACACCTCCCATAAGGCCCCACTCCTCAGGCAAACACTCAAACACATAATTTTTTTAATTAATTAAAAAAAAACATTTAGAGATTTAATTCACATGTGTTTCCAGGGCTTATTTCCAGGACACAGAAGCTATGACAACCAGTGTGTGAAGAATTCTGATCAATCCAGAGACTCTCCTGTAGAAGCACACTTGAGGTTGCCAAGATTACTAACACAATATGAGACTCTGATTACCTGTTGCTGAGCAGATGCTAGCCTTTCATCAATGCAAAGCTGGAAGTTTGGACAGAGGTAGGGGGAACAGTCACACCTTCTTCCCACTGTCAGGAACTGCTCCATCCCCTCACTCTATTCCCAGGGAGAACACCGTGACACAATTCAAAGACAGCCTCAAGGACACAGCTGAGTCTCCAAGATAAGGAGAGGAGTACAGTTCGGGACAGGAGGAGTGGAGAACACATTGTGTAACTCAAGTAGATTTACTCTCCTCCCTCTATTGCCTAGGGAGGTCACAGGGAGGAGGGGGAGAGGCTGCTTAGAGTGAGGCCCTGAAATACAAAAAGCTATGGAGTGAGCCTCAGCAAAGGAAAGTAGCTGGGAGGGATTTGTGGGAAAGACCACAATGAAATAACAATGTGTAAGTAATGTCCCTCCTCACCCATTCCCAAACCTTAGTGGGGTGGAGTGTGCAAACGAAACCTCAAAGTTCTGTGATCAGGTTTTAACAACCGATAGTCAAGCGGAAAGGATTTTAAAGACTATCCTTCCGAGGTTAGTTATTGAAGTTTTATTAAGAACCGTCACTACCTCCAAAATCTCTGATGATTCCCACGGTGGAGTGGGCTGGTTCTCGTGTATTAAGAAATCACAGGATTATGTTTAGATGGCTCCCTTGATCTTGTCTTGGTCTGCTTTCTGTTGCAGTTTCAGAATGCCCAAGATTAAGTTATCATAAAGGAAAGCAGTGTACTTTTGTGCACGCATCATTCGGGAGCCTTCATGAAGCCTCAAGTCATGACAGATAGCAGAAGGTCACGCAAACTCTGGCCAGAGAGATAAAACACAAGGGGTGGGCTCTGTTTGTCGCAACCTGCTTCCTGGTAACTATCCCAGCCTCAAGGGACAAGAACTCACCCACATGAGAAAAGCAATCTATTCATGAAGGCTTTCTTCTCATGACCCACACACCTCCCATAAAACACCACTCCTCAACACTGCCACTGTGAAGAATGTAGGGGGGACCGAAAAGCTCCAACCACAACAGGCACAATGTGAATTCCAACGGCAAGTTTAGGTTTCTAGTGTGGTTCCAGGTACTTTAATCAAGAATGAATGAGAGTAAAGCCTCCTGGAGAAGGATCTCGATAAATGGTGGGTAATGAAGCTTAGCTCCGTGGGGTAGGAGCTAAGGGCTGCACAGGCCTAACCTTGCCTGCACTGGGCTCAAATGCTCCAGTCTATTAAATCAGTAACGGGACTGCAAGTGTAGCTCAGTGCAGAGTGCTTCCTTAGCATGTTTCAGGTCCTAACATTGCTCCTTACCCCCACCAAAAATGTGGGGTGAGGAGTAGACTTCTCAAAAATGTAAGTTTTGAACAGGAAGCTCTGCGGGTTTTTGTTTTTGTTTTCAAAGCAGCAACTTAATCTGATGGTTAAGCTTCACCCCCTATGCAAATGGCTAAGGTGCCTATTTAAAGTATCAAAGCGGACCTGGCCTCCAGGTTCTCCCAGAATCCCTCAGTCCTTACCTGTTAGAGATTATGGTTGGCATACCCGGCCCTCTGCCCTGAACGCTCCAGCCCAGGGACTGGCTGCCCTTCCCCCAGACGCTCTTCCCTATAAAATCCAGAGATTTTGGTCACCTGCCACTTTTGTGCCTTTAGCCTCCTAGCTGGCGCACCTGGCTCCCCATCTCCTCACATGGCTCAGGGTCATGTCCACTCTGAACTCTCTGAGATGACTCTGCCTCTGGCTATGCTCTCCCACATATGTACAATAAACTTTCTCCTCCACCATACCTAAAAGACATGTCTTTCCCCTAACTTTTTAGTTCTGTTTTTTCCATTCACTGGTCCCAAACAAACTGGTAAGTGGGTTGCAGATCTCCTCTGCCATGTTCCTGCTTCTGTTGTCATATTAACAGACTGTACTCAAAATGACTGTAACTCAAAGCCCAAGTCTTCTTTACTAACTGCATACTGTATTCATTAATACTAATATACAAATCTTGCCAGGTTCAAATTTACTCGATTCCAAATTTTATCTTACATTTTACAGAATATCAGAACTGCAATCCTAAAACAGCCTATAGAATGTTTTCTTTTGTGTCCGTTTGCATTGTGTCTTCATCCTTTTAGTGTGGCAAGTGTATTGGAAACAGCTCCATCCACAAGCCTTCCAGCCAAAGCCATAATCTACTCAACTGACTTGAATCCTCTTACAAAATCATGCAGACATTTGGACTATCTAGGTAAGCAAAGATCTTTGCTTATGAGTACAAATTGGCCCTTAATATCATCCTTCTTGGCTCCCAATGCTACTGGCTGAGGAGACCATCACTATTTCCTAAGGGACCAGGCCCAAACAGTTGTGGCCTACCACAACTTGATGATTGAAGTGAAGTTGAAATCCTAAGACAAAAAGAGTTATTTTGAGTTAATTCTCCTCCTCCTCCTCCTCCTCCTCCTCCTCCTCCTCCTCCTCTTTCTCCTTCTTCTCCCTCTTCTTGTAATGGTAGGAATTGGTCCAAGTCAGTACTAATCCCCAATACCATCTTTTAAATGTTATTTTGTTTCCTTTAACAAAGCTAACTTTTAAAGGGTTATGTCTACGGAAGCCTGGAGAACACACAGCTGGGTCTCATACACTGAATTAGACTTTCTGACTGCAGGAAAAATTACAAGATCTGTAGATTGCTTCTTCAAGACGGAGAAAGAGCTAAATGTGAATATATGCAGCAGAAGAGGCAATGGGGGAAAACGAAAAGAAGGCAGAAGGTGAAGAGGTGATGGGGAAAGACTACACCCAGCATACAGAAATTCATTTGCATTCCATATTCCACATGCGATCCTGATCTAAGTAATTGCTCAGGTCATTTCTTGAGTACACTAGAACACCCAATGCTCTCAACTTCAAATTTACCTAATAGGTTTGAACTCTGCTATTTTATATTCTTATAGTAGGTATAGAAGTGATTGGTATAGATAACTACTGAAAAATAAATGGCATAAGATTATTTTAAAGCACTCTCAGGTGCTTCATTACTCTCGATTTTATTTTACTTGTTTGTTTGTTTTTGTTTTTCGAGACAAGGGTTCTCTGTGTAGCCCTGGCTGTCCTGGAACTCACTCTGTAGACCAGGTTGGCCTCGAACTTGAGATCAACCTGCCTCTGCCTCCCAATTGCTGGGATTAAAGGCGTGCGCCACCACTGCCCAGCTTTATTTTATTTTTTAATTGCTTTTGGATCTACACACTGCGTGCCAGGCAGCAGGTAAGGAACTCTCAATATCAGCTAACTGGAAAAATTGGAGAATGGAAGCTACAGATAACTCTGTTCTTTAGGGCACAGTTCCCAAGGAATGACATGGCAATTACAGGGTTACTGGAAATACTTGAAGGTTTTAGCTTTCTCCTTCTAAGTACCTGGATTTGATTTTCTTTTTTATTAAAACATTTTTCTTCAATATTTAGGTGTTGGACATTTACCTCCGATTGAAAGGAACATGCAGAGGAAGACAATTGGTGACATGAAGGGGGTTTTTCTCAGTTAAGAGTTCTCAAAGTAAATGAAGTTCTAACAGGAAATGTCTAAGTAGCCTGTCTTGACAGCATACACACTGGGCTTCCCTGGTGGTGGACCCCAGACAAGAATGTGTTTGCATTTATTTGGGGGTTGATCACAGACCGCAGCAGGAGGGGAGTAAGGAAGTTAGAAGAGGAAGCAGAGTAACTGGTAATAAAAGAAGCATTACTGAGCAGTTTCCTGCTGTGAACAACCGGAGCTCCATCCTACTGGGTCACTGTAGAAGATGCCTCTTTCCTGCGAAGACTCCTAGTGGGGCTTGACCTGCTGGGTTCTAGGTTTGAAAGGAAAATCCACAGGAAGCTGCTCACAATCCCAATGATGTCGGTTGGAGGTGGTACCTTTTCCAAGGAGAAACGGGGAGGGGAGGAGGGTGGTGTGTGGATTGTGTCAACGATACAGGGTGGAATGTGATTCCAGATGTGATTATGAAAAGCGGCCAGGAGTGGTGGCGGCTCTGCAAGGTCACACAGAGATGGAGGTGGTGAAGGAACGCTGACCTTGACAGGAGTGACTGTAAGACTGAAACAAGTGGAAAGGAGCATCTAGTTGTCACGGGAGATCAGCATCCCTGGGGAGATGGAGTTCATGACTACCCGGGAAGGAACAGGGAATGTTAACTAAAAAGATAAGCAATAACCAGATTCAGGCCTCTTTAAATATCCCTTCTAGCAACTTTTTTTTAAAAAATATATTTTAGCACATAATTAGCTGGGTTTTTTTGTTGTTGTTGTTTTTCACGCCAGAAAACATGGGCAAACTTGATCCTATAGATAACAGGGAGACTAAACAGGTTTGATTGCAGGAGTGACATGATTAAATTTTTATCTTGACAAGACTGTTCTAGGAATCTCAGAAAGTTGGGGGTGGCCTGGAAGAGTAGACGGGAATCATCTAAATAATAGAGCCACAGTATGCTGTAATAGTGCTGTTCCGAGGACACTGAGAGTGGAAATAAAGAAACTCTCACCCTGGACACAGCGAGGTTCCCAGGGCTGGATACTATAGGGAAAGATGGAGGAGGAAGGGAGGGCCCAGGAATGAAGGATGGTGACTCATAGAATTGATGTTGTCTTTAACTGAGGTAATAAATTATAGCAGGAAGAAGAGATTTTGTGGTTGGAATTTGGGTCTGTTGAATTCAGTGTGGACTGTTAATCTGGATCAAAGTGACTGTAACAGGAAGTTTTAGAAAACGGTGTCTGGAACCTCCAGAGCAGACTAGAACGGGAGGCACACTATAGAATTCTTTACAAACAAGGGAGGGAAATGAAACCACTATAGGCTGGCCATCAAATATTCAGAATTAGCAATTTAGCAATTTTTTAAAAAAAATATAATTTGAAAGGATCGTTTTCACATACTCACTATTTAGGATTGAGAACTCTCTCCTTCCCAATTTTTGTTTTAAATATGGGAGTAAAAGGCTTACATAGTTATAAAATAGAAACTCTTATGGGACATAGTGTATATGTATGCATTAAAATATAAGAAATGGTGATGGAGACATGGGTCAGAAGTTATACATTTGTACTGTTCTTGCAGAAGACTACAGTTCAGCTCCCAGCATTCACTTCTGGTAGTCTATAGCTGTTGCCTGTAATTCCAACTCCAGACAATCCAGGGCTCTCTTTAGTCGGCTGAGGCACCTGGACTCACATGTACATACTGGGCCTTCTACACACACATAATTTTAAAACAAATATTTAAAAAGACCATAGGGGAAATAGAATGCAGGAAGTATAGATGTAAATTGAGAATAAACTAAAAATACATTGTTCAGACCTTTGGGTAATGGCTGAAAGTGCCAGACCACCACATGCTGACAGCAGCGACTGATCGACTCTCAAAATACTCCAATTATGTTACAGGAGGGAAACTACTAATTTTAAAGTGTGAAATAAGGCAGTTATCAATTCCTATTTTCCAAGCTCGTCTAATTCGACACTTTTTCCCGAAGGCTGTGCGCTCTCTCTCTCTCTCTCTCTCTCTCTCTCTCTCTCTCTCTGTGGTATGTACCTGCAGAGGCCCTCCACTAATATGTCTTGGGCTCCTTTAGGCCACGTCGTTACCATTTCCCTTACTAAAAGCCTGGCAGAAAATTAGTCACAAAGACACATGCTGAAGTTTGTGAAGGCCCAGTAAATAACACTATAGTTTCCCTCACTTCAGTTTTGTAGCAAAAGACATCATGTCAACAGAGGACAGTCATGCCACTTTTCTCATTATTACTGATAAAGGCCATGCTGGAGGGGATGTGGTATAGGTGAAAAGCAACAATAACTATTGATACTCAATCCGTGCATCAGACAGATTTATCCAACAAGATATCTGCAAAGGTAGCTAACCACAGCCCTCTCCCTGTGTGGGAGCTCACCTTGGAGTTCACAAATTCACAAAGTTGAGGCACGGAAAAGCAAATTTTCCAGAATTCACATTCTCAGCAGCTTATTCTCAAGTGACTAGGAAGGCAAAGAGCTACGCGTGTCCAGTTCCTTAGTCCACCTTTTTTGTTTGTTTGTTTTTGGTTTTTTCGAGACAGGGTTTCTCTGTGTAGCCCTTGCTGTCCTGGATTCACTTTGTAGACCAGGGTGGTCTCGAACTTGCAAAGATCCGCCTGCCTCTGCCTCCCAAGTGCCGGGATTAAAGGCGTGCGCCACCACCGCCCGGCTCTTAGTCTGCCTTTAATCAATAAATCATTCAAGTACTTTATTTACTTGGGTGATTATATATGAAAGCACGAATGAATGTGGAGCTACGCCCCCCTTATTTGTTACCTCCCTGCCATCTCCACCACCTAGACAAAGACTGAGGATGAAACACAGGACTTAGAGTTTGGAAAATCTTCAGAGACTACAGCCTTACTACTTTTCCAGAGAGATAAAGTGACTTTCACAAAGTCACATAGTTAATTGGGAGACAATCTTAGATTAGCAGCCTTTAATTTAGAGAGAAAGAGAGATCTGAATTCTGTAACTTTGCATACCACTCGAAGGTACTTTGAGCAGAATCATTAGCCAGATGGAGATTTTTCTTTTTAGGCTTTTCCAGACAAGGTTTCTCTGTGTAGCTCTGGCTATCCTGGAACTCACTCTGTAGACCAGGCTGGCCTTGAACTCATAGAGTTGTGTGCCACCACGCCCAGCAAGATAACTTTTTAAAAGAACCCCTAATCCAGAGAGGGAGTTATTGAAGCTGCTGATTTTCATATGATCTCCATTCATTCTGAATGGAGCAGTATCTTCTGAGGCCCTGGGTGTGTTCCTTCTCATACTATGGAAAATGCAGGTCTTTCTCCTTAGAAGATGGGGAAAACATACATTCTCTGTATTTGCTTGTTTGGGAATTTCCTCCTTACTAGCACAGGGCCTGTTGTACAACAGGCATTCAAGAAATGGGAATGATAAATAAATCAACGAATAAGGAATGAGTAAATAAACAAGGCTCTCGTTTCACTCAGAAAGGGGTTCGGGATGAAAAATGAATAAATGCTTTTCCAGCTGTGGCGATAGAGAAAGTACAATAAAAAAATCAATCTATTAAACTCTGCCAAAATATTTTCTAAACATTTTTGTCTAAATGAATCCAATTATTAACAATTATCATTCCAACTGACTAAGGTGAAAAGAATGAGAAGGAAAGAGGCAGCTGGAAACATTTGAATTAACTGACAGCAACAACAAAAGAATAGCTAGTCTGGACATGCTGGTGCATGCAGGTGATCCCAGCACTTGGGAGGCTGGAGGAGAAACAGAGTTCAAGGTCAGCCTGACTATAGAATAAGACTCCATTAGAAACAAACAAAGTAGTTAAGAGAGCCTCACTCTTTATGAGGGTCAGTCACAACAATCCCACAGTCCTCTAGGGACAATTGTAACAAACAACCTTGCAAATCTCTAGGTTGACAAAATAACCTGGAGAAATGAATCAAGTTCAGCTTCTTAGCACAATGCCCATCCCACCCCATTCTACCTCTGTCTTTTAAACCGGGTCTCTGGTTGGCTAGCAACTTGCTATGTGACCCATCTGGATTCAAATTTACAGAGAGCCGCCTGCCTAGGCCTATCAGGTTTTGGAATTAAAGGCATGTGTTACCACACTCAGCCAACTCCTCCCTTTTGCATAGCAGCTCCCGGGCAAGCATTTAGGCTAGAAACTTCACACATCCTATTTTATTTTCACAACCACTCTATGAAGTGGACATTATTATAGACTCTACCTTACAAAAACATTAAGCAAAATAAACCAAACACAGAAATTAGTGATCCCACTAAGAGGTGTGCTCTGGCCTTCAAAACTCATGTTAAGATTCAGCTGCCAAGCTGGGTGTGGTGGTGCACACCTTTAATCCCAGCACTTGGGAGACAGAGGCAGGGGGATCTCTGTGAGTTCGAGGCCAGCCTGGTTTAAAACATGAGTCCAGGACAGTCAGGGTTACACAGAGAAACCCTGTCTTGAAAAACCTAAGATAGAGAGAGGGGAAGAGAGAGAGAGAGAGAGAAGGCAGACAGACAGAGGAAAAAAGAAAAAAGAAAATGAGTGTGGGAGTGGTGGTGCATTCCTTTAGTCCCAGCACAGGCAACTAGATCTCTGAATTCCAGTCCAGTGTGGTCTACAGAGTGAGTCCTGGGACAGCCAAAGCTATACATAGAAACCCTGCTTCAAAAAACCAAAGAGGAAGAGAGAGAGAACGAAAAGATGAGGTTGGAGGGAAGGCTCAGCAGTTAAGTGCACCTGATGCCCTTGCAGAGGACCTGGGTTAGAATCCCAGAACCTACATAGTATCTAACAACTATCTGTTATTCCAGCTCCAGAGGATATGATTTCCTGTTCTGGCCTCTGTGGATATTGTATACTGGTTCATAGGCCTATATATAGGCAAAATACCCAAACACATAACATAAAATAAATAAATCTTAAAAAGAAAGAAAGAAAATTATTAAAAATACAGTTTGAGGGGAAATGTTTGTTGAGCTCAAATCAAAGAGTTTCGGTCAGAATATATAAAGAATTCACAAATTCAATGAAAAGAAAGTAACAACAATCAAGCCCTGACAGTATATTTACCAATGAAGATATAGAAATGACAGTGAACCATACAAAAAGTTGCTTAGCACATTATTTATTAAGATACCACAAAAGAAAGCCACAAGAAGACACCATTCCACAGCCACCAGAATTACCAGAATATAGACAATAGCAAATACTAAGAGGCTATGAAGAAATAGAAACCTTCATCCCTAGATGATGAAAATTCACAATGGATGTTTCTCACAAGTCAAGATAAAAGTGTCAGTAAACCCTGTAATTCTGCCCCTGAGTATGCACTCAGGATATAAGAATGCATATCCTTCCATGAAAATGTGTGTCAGAACACTCAAAACAGCAAATACTGAAAACAATCAAATGTTCAACACTGTGCCTGGAGGGATAAGTTACAATCAATAAATACAATAGAGTATCATTTATCAACAAAAGGGAAGAGAATGTTGACTCATACTAGATGGAGGATAAACATCAAAACACTGTGAGAAGTAAAATAAGCTAGATTCAAAAGACCCAAATTGCAGGATTCCTTTTTCATACTATATATGTAAATTTTTCATGCACTAGTTCATAACATGTATGTACATTTTTCATGTATTAGTTCATAATACGTACATATATTATTGACATAAATGTATGGAGAAAGTAGGTCTACGGTTGCCTAAGGGTGACAGTATGAACTAGCAGTAACTAACTATAAAAGAGCATGAGAATCTTACTTGGGGGATAAAAATGTTCTTTAACTTATGTTGATGAATGCCTCACCTGGCAAATTTACCAAAAACCATTGAATTGCATGCTTTACACAGGTGAATGACATTAAAACATAGCTCAATGAAGTTATTAAAAATAAATTTTAAAGTTAATTAGAGAAAGCAAATGTATCTTGTGATTATATATGTAATATATACTCTTTGCCAGAGCTCAAACTTGGTCACCATGGAAACACTCTTCTTCTCCTTCTTCTCCTTTTTCTTCTTCTCCTCCTTCTCCTCTTTCTCCTCCCCCTTCCCTTCCCCCTCCCCTCTTCTTCTTCTTCACCACGCAAGTTAGGTATAGGCCTCCCTTGCTCTTCCTGTGAACTTGATTGCATGAACCAATTAAAAAAAATTTCCAGCCAAGGATGGTGTAGTACACCTTTAACCCTAGCTTTTAGGAGGCCAAGGCAGGTAAGGACCTGTGAATTTTAGGTCAGTCTTGTCTATATAGCGAGTTTCAGGCCCACCAGAGTCACATGAGAAACATGTCTCACAAAACAAAAAGGGCTGGAGAGATGGCTCATAGGAAAAGGGCACTGGTTGCTCTTCCAGAGGACCAGAGTTTGATTCCCAGCACCCACATGACAGTGCATAACTGTCTATAACTCCAGTTCTAGTGAATCCAGTGCCCTTTTCCAGTCTCGTTGGGCACCATGCCTGCATATGGTATACAAACATACATGCAAGCCTATACACAAAAGTAAAATTAAGTTAAATCATTTTTTTAAATTCCCTTTCTAAAGTCACCTCAACAGTACAGGTCTCCTTCACTCCTCTTACTAAATTTTATTATAGTTTCAGGTGGCCTCCCATGCTCTACTTATCTATAGGCTACACAGCTTTCGTGCCAGACTCATATTCTAGCTACATTGGTTTCATCAGGTTGCATTCTCCATCGGTACCATTTCATACTTTGTGTGGGAGTTAATTTTAACTGTCACCTTCACCAGGTTAGGGAATACTCAGATGTCAGGGAAAATGTATGTCTAGAGTGTGTGTGTTGGGGGTGGGATGGGGGGAGATGTGTTTCTGGTGTGTGTGCACGGGTGTCTAGACGAGACCAGCCTTTAAACCATATATGGCAGTATGCACCTATGTGCTTGTGGCGTCATCCAGTGTGCTTGAGGGTTTAGACATAACGAGGCTGTAAAAGGGGAATTTGCTCTCTCTCTCTCTCCTCTCTCCTGGAGCTGGAGCCTGGCCTTTGCTCTCAGGCACTGGAGCGCTCCATCATTTCAGGCCTTCAGCTGCTGAGAGTTTCAGTTTTGGCTCCTGCTGCTCTCCATGATCAAGTGAATAAATTTCCATAGGAAATCCTCCACAGGGCCCTCTGCAAATAGGCAGACCCCATTTCTCTAGAGAACACGGGTCAAACCATAACACAGCGACGACTTTCCTATTTGGACCTATCCTGTGGCTTTGATTTTGTGTTTCACTCAATAAAATCCCTTCATTCGATTAGGATGCTTTCCTCCACCACCACCACACGCTTTGAAATTTTTGACTAAAATTTTCTCTTGCATTAGATATCTCCCCTTCTTCTCTTTCCCACCACTCTGAGTGAGACTTGGACTCCTGATAAAGGAGCCAGATAAATATTCTGTTTTAAGGCACGCAGAATTTTGTGACGCACGGGGCATGTTTCTAAGGGCCGCAGGGGGCAATTACCTCAGGTAGCGGCTTACATAAATATGGATCTAGACAGACTGCTGTAGGCGTGAGAAGTCCGAAGTGAGCTGAGAGCAGAGCTGCATTCTTTGTGAAAGGTCTAGGAAAGAACCAACCCTTCATATCTTTGGACACATTACTTTTCTACAGAAATTGGGGGTTTCTCTTCCATTAATGCTGTCCAATTCTGCTCAGTGTCTACTCAGCTGTCAGGGTTCCGTTAACCAGACACTGTATTAGTTTCTCCCGTTTCTGAGCTGGGACAGTACTTACCGCTCCATTCAGTCGTGCATTGTCTATGTTCATGTTTGTAGGGCTGCTCTCCTACTAGACCTTAATCTCCCGTAAGATGATCCCAAATTCCAAAGCCTTGCTTGGCACCTTTGGCTGCAGACTGCAGCTGGGTAGAGATATTTAAGAAGCCCACCCTTACAGGTTCCAATTTACTACTGGGTGAATTTCATGCATGAATATTCCTTTAAAAAGCTTCCTTATTTCATTTTAATGAACAGTCAAGGTGGAGAATTCCATTTACTTTGAAGCAGGGTCACTTAACTAGGAGGGATTTTAAACATTAGTTGTGGTGGGATGGTATATAAGAGTAGATATTACAATTATGTGCCACCTTTCAAAGGGCCATGTACACAAACAGATATATGGCTCCATGTATCTTTGACACTAAAATTTCATGGGAGACAGTTAGGGAATAAATATCTGAAATGACTGCTGAGGGGGCAATAATAAGAGATAGGATTCCCTAAAACATATTAAATTACCTGTAGAGATTGATAAAATGCAGATGGCCAAGATCACAGAGACTGTGAATAAGGAGTTTGGACTGTGTCCCTGAATTCTGTATATTTCATAACAACTAACATCTGCCGCATGCTTACTGCATGCCAAGTACTGTCCTAAGCACATCTATGTATCATCTCCACATGGCTGATGAGGAAACAGAGGCATAGAGACGAATTCCCCAAAGTCAACCAGCTAATGAAGAGTGGGTAAAAGATTTGAACCCAAGCATTCATGTTTATTTAATTGCATGGCCTCAAATATCAAACATACGAACCATTGTCCTGGTAGGAAACATAATTCATAGTCCTTTTCCACAAGGAACAAAATGCTTAAAATAGTAGAACGCAAAGCACCTTTGTTACGTTAATGTTCAGGGAATAAATAGAGACGGAAAGGATTGTGAGACAGACAGCAGCAGCAGGACGGACATCCTGCATGCAGGTTGCCAGGCAAGGCCAAGGAAGTAGTCTGCACTGTCTGACAGGGTTGGCTACCATGAAGGCTAAATGAGGAACATCCAAGAAACTTTTGTCTTTGGTCTCAAAAGTGCAGGTAGTTCTTGGGAAGCCTCCATTACGTTACTGGTAATGATTAACACAGATAAACCCATCAAATCTCAAAGAACCTTTTGCTCAATGTCGGAAAACCATTTGAGAATTTAGGTTTCCTTTCGAGCATGGGTCCCCCACCTTCCTTAAATTTCGCACAGTTCTCTGGAAACCCTATGTGAACTCATGTAACATAATACAATATATAACTAGAGAACTGTTTTGAGGAAGGTGAAGCTTATAAACATCTTAAAATACAATTTCTCAGGGCTGGGACGTAGGTTATTTGATAAAGCATTTGCCTCGTAGACGCAAAGCCCTGGGTTGGAACTCTAGCACTGTATAAGGTGGGCATGCAAGGTAGCTCACACCTATATAGCTCTAACTCTAGCAGGTGGGAAACAACAGAGGGAGAACACAAACTGTCTCAAATCAATAATAATAATAATATTAATAAGTGTCAATGTATATAATAAAATCATAGGATCAAAAAGGTAACAATTATATTTATGTACAGTCCTCAAAATATTATTAAAATGTGTGATAAAATGCTAGCTATGTTTCTTAACATTTTTAAAAAGATAATACATACAAGTGACATTATATAGACTGAGCAGGTTGTATTTATCTATTTAGGAATATATATATATGTACATATGCATATATGTATGTAACAACAATTAATGAAAAGAGAAACTCAATTTAAAAGAGAGCAAGGAGGGGTGTATAGGAGGGTTTAGAGGGAGAAAGAGAATGGGGATATAATCTAATTATATTCTCAAAAAATAAAAGAAAAATAAACATCTAATGACAAATCTAAAAGCAATATGAAGGTGCAACAAAAGCAAATGGTACTTCAAGTTATTGATAACAACTGACATCTGATGATAGAAATCTCTGTGTTACTATTGGTTTCTGTTGGTGACTGTCATAGGTATTGCTTAAGTTAGTAGAAAGAAGACATCATTTTCAATTATTTACCTGTGAATTCTAGGTTAACAACCTCATTTATGGCATCCTAGCTGGTTTAATCCCATACAAGATGCACATCTTGATTTAAAGAAACTCCTTAGCGCAGCTCCGTCTCTGTTAACGACTTTTGGCCAAGAACTGTCCCCAGAAGTCCAGGATAGCCCTTGAAGGCAGCACAGTTTTAGACACAGTAACTCTGCTAATGCTGAGATGTAGGCTGTGTTGTGGGGGAACGATTAGTTAGAAAGGTGTTTCTGCAAACAAAAAAGTTTCTGTCTTTACTTCACTTGATACACAGCTGGAACATTGATTAATAAAAACAACAAAATAAAAAACAAAACAAGCCCTGCCGAGCACTGCGTTCCGCCCCTCAGCAGTCCCTCTCCCCCGGCTCAGCACTTCTGATTTGGTAGGTTTGTGGTTGCTCAGAAGCCCTTATTTTCCAAGTTGAGCCCGGATGAGTCAGTTACTGATAATCGTGCACTTTGACCTGGGGCCTAAATCACTGGAGACTTCCTTGGAGAAAATTTGTGTTTCCAAATCTAAGAGGAAGAAACAAGTGAGGCCTTCCAGAGCCTTTCACAGCAGTTACCAGGTAAGTGGATCAGGTGAATGGCCTGGGGCTGCCACAGCCTAACCCCAAGGACCTACCATGAGGGCCAAGCAGTCCTGACTCCCACCTCTCAACAATTTTTACTCAAGTTTCCTCTTTCGGGAGAGGGAAAGATTCTGTTTGCATGTTTGCATTTCTTTCCACTTCTCTACATCCTCCACCCTTTGCCATGCTGGAAGATGATTAAAAAAAAAAAAAAAAAAAAAAGGATGCCATCGTTCACAGTGAGTCCTAAACCCTTAACAAAGCAGCCAGGCAAATGTTCTAATGTTTCAAGGACCCCACGGTTTGGAGCAGATAAGAGGCAGAATTTCCTGGATTCGGGAAGCCTGCTCAGGGCATGTGTGTGTGGGATGACTCCTTTATAATCTCTTTATCTGAAATCTGGAAGAGATAACTTCAGACTGTTAAAGGAACAATGATACAGAGTCTCTCCCAACCATTCAACCCTTAACTTTTTTCTTGAAGAAACCCAAGAGACAGGCATGGGGTTTCCTAAGCCTTTTATATCTTTACTATCTTCAGATAAAGCTTTCCTGGAAACTTAACCAAAGCCAGGTAGCTCTCTCTAGCAACCCAACTACAAGACTCTTCCTCAGGACTGGATGCATCAAGATGACAGTCTGAAATTACAATGACACAAATAACACAGTTTCAAAATGTATTAAGCACTCTTTTTTTGGAAACAAGGTCTGTTTAGGTAGCATAAGCTTGTCTCCCGTTTCTAATGTCCTGCCTCAGCCTCCTGAGTGCTGGAATTTCAGGCATGAACCCTTATGTCCAGCTAAGTAACTCTTTTATGTATACCACTACACCAAATGACAGCTCTTAGCAATTACAGAACAATTTATCTTTCCCTTCTTGTTACATGAATATTTATAGTTCCTGGCATTTAATTTAATTTATCATTGTTTTAAATGTTTAAAAACTTTATTTACTAGGTGGCTGGTCAGTGAAATGTGTAGAGTTCATGAACTCTAGTGTTCCATATGTCTCTTACAAAAACTAACAATAGCACCTACTACTTGTTTCTGGTTTTTCTGTTCTTGATTATCTCTCAGGTGCTTGGAACAAAGTCAGACACAATGATATTTGTTGAATAAATTCTGTGCCAGACACTGTACTTACCACTTTACTATAGTTAATACTAATTAATAGGAACAATCAAATATTCATCCTTCACATCCTTTCATAAACTAGAAAACACGAGTCTGGAAACCACTGAACACATTTCACTGTGTCAGGGAATTTGGAAGAACACTTGAGACTGATAAGACCCATGCTGCCTAGCCCATGGTTCAGCAAACTACAGCCAAGTAACCAATTTTGCTTCTGAATATTTTATTGGACCTCATCTTATCTCTGTATTGTCTATGAATGCCTTCTTTGGTGCTTTTACATACAATGAACCAAGGTGCAGGAGATGATGGGCCACAGAACTGAAAATATTTATGTCCCACTCTTTCCTGGGACATTTCAGACAACTACTTTAAAAGGCCACTCTGGCCAGGCTGTGGTGGTGCAAACTTTTAATTCCAGCACATGGGAGGCAAAGACAGGGGAATCTCAGAGTTCGGGGCCATCCTGGTCTAAACATCAAGCTCCAGGACAGCCAGGGCTACACAGAGAATCCCTGTCTCAAAAAACAAAAAACAAAAAAAATAAACAAAAAAGTCCACTCTGAAAAAAGCTTATCTGAACAAGGAATATTATGGAGTCTCAATCCTAAATATCAATAAAGGGTAAACAAGCTGAAAGTATTTCATAATCTAGGTGTGTTGACAGTTTTTTTTTTTTTTTTTTTTTTTTGGTTTTTTAAGACAGGATTTCTCTGTGTATCCTTGGCTGTCCTGGACTTACTTTGTAGACCAGATTGGCCTCGAACTCACAGAGATCCACCTGCCTCTGCTGGGATTAAAGGCATGCGCCACCACGCCCTGGCAATTATAGACAGCTGTGAACTGCCATGTGGGTGCTGGGATTTGAACCCCGGTCCTTTGGAAGAACAGCCAGTGCTCTTAACCACTAAGCCATCTCTCCAGCTCCGTGTTGACAGTATTTTAACCCATTGTATTTCTCAGGTTATTCAGATCTTTACAAACTACAGTTAAGAGCATTTAATAATTTACTTTCTAAGTCTCTTCTCTGAAATTCAAGGATCACAAAGAGACTAGACTGAAAATTGGAAAGTTATTAGAACCCACTGCTCCATTCTGCGTGACCTCTCGTTTCATGCATTCCATATTCGAAACAGGAACTCTCAACTCAGTGAGTGAATTAACTAACGGACATGAAGGTAAATGTGTGTGGTTGTCTGGTAACTGATGTCATCACTGAGAGACTCTGATGGTTCGTTGTGCACATTTGAATAAACGCCTCTCTGATGGTTCGTTGTGCACATTTGAATAAACGCCTCTCTCGCCCGAAGTGTTTGGTGTGTGACCCCTTAAGAACGGTGTGAAGGAGAAAGAGTGATAACCAGCGTTCAGAGGCTCCACTGTGACTGTTCTCAGTGTGCTGGGAGTGGATGCCTGCCCTTCAGGAAAACTTCTGCGATGAACTTCTGTTCCTCACGGAAGCATGCCACACCCCTCAGTTTTGCTTGTGTGGAGATCTGTGCTCGTGTGTGACTTATAATAATTTATCATGTTAGGGACCAAAAAAGCTTTGTTATTTGAAGGCATACTTGGAACTGAGCATGCATGATTTACATTGTTCCTTAAAATGTTTAACTTAATATGTATCTTAAAACACCACTGACCATTAAAGAAAATCCCTGAGATGATAATGTGAATAACTTATTTGTGCTGTAAATGTTACTTTTCTTCCGGCTCCCTGATCTGACCTAGATATTTGCTTTCCTTCTCTTTACTTCGTCTGCTACTTTTACAGGGCAAACCAGAGGTATCAGTAGTTAAGACAGCATCATTAGGTCACAGAAGAATAGCACCCAGAAGAATCTCTAGGTTGTTGGACATTAATGATGTTGTCATAGCTCTACCTTAGTATATCCTTAAGCATTTTTCCGACATGTTTTTAGGGTTATATTTATGGTGCAGATTAATCTATTTGCAAACCCACCTCTGAGGCCATAATGCTGACCTTCAAAATAGGCAGCACTCTTCAAATGCTGTTCATTGAATAACTAAAAACAAGATGAATATAGTTTGGTTTGTCAATGAAAATGGCAGTCCTTTTCCAGATAAACTTATACTTTGATTATTCCCTTTGTGAAAAAAAAACAAAAAGCATATTTGTTTTGTGTATAAATTTTGTTTTTAAATTATCTTAAGTCTTATGGTCACATAATTTGCAAATATGTTTCTTCAGTTTTTAAAAATGTTTTTAAATCAATTATTATTATTATTATTTTGGCCTTTTGAGACAGGGCTTCTCTTTGTATCCTGGACTGTCCTGGGCTCACTTTATAGACCAGGCTGACCTTGAACTCACAGAGATACGCCTGCCTCTGCCTCCCAAGTGCTGGGATTAAAGGCATGTGCCACCACGTCCAGTTTAAGCAAATTATGAAATTTTTTCAAGTATTTGAGCTTTCATTTTTAGAAGTCCTATATAATTCATTCCCATATCATCTTGGTCATCTTCCAGTCTCTCTCTCTCTCTCTCTCTCTCTCTCTCTCTCTCTCTCTTTCTCTCTCTTTTGTTTATTGTTGTTTGTTCCGAGAAAGGTTCTTACAATGTAACCCAGGCTCCCTTTGAAGGGCTAGTAGTAATCCTCTTCCCCAGTATCTCAAATGCTAGGATTATAGGCGTGTCCACAATTCTGGGTTTATTCTTATTTTTTTAAAACTATATTAAACACTTAAATTTTCTTGACACTTTACATAGTTAACCAGAAAGCCACCAGATTTACAGGTGGCTCCTCCAGCACCCTCTGCAGAAAGGAGCTTCCCCAGCATCGGCTTGGATTGTTTGTTCCTCAGATATTTGTCTGTGGACAATTTTCCCCGACACCCCAGTAGGACTCAAGGACCTTCTTCACTTATCTCTGCTATGTCATGGTTATAACCACGGCAACAGGTTCTGAGACCTGGGACAGGGAAAAATAAGTTCTTCCTGGATGTTTTATCTCATTGTCGGGGCTGGGTCGTATCTACTGTATCTATGTTCTTTATAATTCCATTTCTCATCAGCAATTTCTCATTAATCAGATTTCCTGCTTCAGTTGATAAGTCTTCATATTAAACTTCTGTTGTTCATTTTTTGTGCTGTCCCCTTTCAGATTCTACATGAAGATATCTTTATCTGACAATCTCCTTCCCTGTAAGGAATCATCTTATTATCATCATTAGGTCTAGTTGCATGGGAATGAACCATATGAAAGTGATATTTTTGCTAGACATGGTAGCATATACCTATAATCTCTGACAAGTTGAGGCAGAGGGTAACACATTTGAGGCCTGCTTGGCTTGCATAGCAAGTTCAAAGTCTGTGCAATTTAAAGAAATTCCACCTCAAATTTTTTATTTTATTTTATTAATTTATTTATTTTTTTACTACTTCTGAAGGTAAGAAATAGTTCAATATTGGCAATTCAAAATAATTGAAACTAATATTTTTGGTGTAGTTTCTCCTGCATATCTCTAACAGCACTTATTACACTAATTGAAACTATCATTTTTTTTAAATTTGTTTTTGATTTTTCAAGACAGAGTTTCTCTGTGTAACAGCCTTGTCTGTTCTGGAACTCACTTTGTAGACCAGACTGGCCTCACAGAGATCCCCCTGCCTCTGCCTTCTGAGTGCTAGGATTAAAGACATTCGCCACCACAACTGGTGAAAATATCAATTTTTAAAATAATGCCACTTACTGTAAGACAGTAAACTCTTGGGAACATTTTTTAATCTTTTATAGCTCATGCTTAAATACCTAATCCAATTCATAGTTAATTACTATATACTCAAAAAATAAAATAAAATATGCTTGTTGAACTGAGTAGTGGGAAGACATTTTGTCTCCTCAATCTTAAATTTCTTTCTCTCTCTCTCTCTCTCTTTTTTTTTTGGTTTTTCAAGACAGGTTTTCTCTGTGTAACAGCTCTGGCTGTCCTGGACTTGCTTTGTAGACCAGGCTGGCCTCGAACTCGCAATGATCCGCCTGCCTCTGCCTCCCAAGTTCTGGGATTAAAGGCGTGCGCCACCACGCCCGGCTAATTTTTCTTTTTTAACTAGGATCATTAACATCTGCTCTATCTAATGCTAAAGTTCTTAATATAGACTAAATGGATATCGGTTCCTACTCTCTTAGTATGTTGGAAGGCAGATCACATTACCAAATGTGTTGCTTCATGTGGGAAACCAGCTTGAAGAGTTATTCTTTTAATAATATGATTTGTTTTTTCTTTTCCTCTCTCTCTCTCTCTCTTTCTCTGTCTCTGTCTCTCTCTTTTCGGTTTTTCAAGACATGGTTTCTCTATGTAACAGAGCCCTGGCTGCACTGGACTCTTTTTCGTCCAGCCTTAAACTCACAGAGATCTGCCTCCTTCTGCCTCCCAAGTGCTGGGATTAAAGACATGTATGTGCCTTGTAGCCCAGGCTGTCCTGGAACTTGCTCTGAAGACCAGGCTGGCCTCAAACTCAGAGATGCACCTGGTTCTGCCTCCCAAGTGCTGGAATTAAAGGCATGCGCCACTTCCACCCTATGTTTGATTTTTCAAATAAGTAATTGTAGAATTACTTGAAAAATACACAATGTATTTAAATATAAAATACATTAAAAATCTTACTACTTACAGATAAATCTATCAATATTTCATGGAATTATTTTTTAACACTTTAGTAAACATTGTGAAAACTCTAGGGCTAGATAAAAACTGCATAGTTTTGAAAGCTGCAATCTGCCCTTTCCAACCAAAAGACTGCTGTGAACATTTTACCCTATCTTTAAATACTCTTTGAAAAAATATTTTTAGTTACTGAGTAATATCCTATTATATGAAACCCCATCAATAATTTATCCAACTAATTATACAAAAATATACAACTTACTTATGTCTTAATTTCTGTAAATACAGTGGTATTAAGGCAAGTGTTCTTAGAAATATTTATGTATAGCCGGGCATGGTGGCATATGCCTTTAATCCCAGCACTTGGGAGGCAGAGGCAGGTGGATCTCTGTGAGTTCAAGGCCAGCCTGGTCTACAATGTGAGTCCAGGACAGCCAAGAATACACACAGAGAAACCCTGTCTGAAAAAAAAAAAAAAAAAAAAAAAGAAATATTTATGTACATCTTTTATTGTTTCCTCAAAAGAAATTTGTGGAAAGATATGCTGGGTCAAAGCTTATGAACATTTCCATGGGTTTTTTTGTTTTGTTTTGTTGTTGTTGTTTTTTAGAGACAGGGTTTCTCTATGTAACAGCTCTGGCAGTCCTGGATTCACTTTGTAGGCCAGTCTGGCCTTGAACTCAGAGAGATCTCCTGCCTCTAACTCCTAAGTGCTGGGATTAAAGGAGATTTTTGTTGTTGTTACTGCTGCTTTTATTTTTCGTTTTTCCAGACAGGGTTTCTCTGTGTAACAGAGCCCTGGCTGTCCTGCGATTTGTAGACAAGGCTGGCCTTGAACTCACAGAGATCCTCCTGTCTCTGGGATTAAAGGCACGTGGCCACCAGACCTGGGTAAAGGTGGTTTTTTTTTTTAACTGTTGTCAAATTTCTGCTCAGAAATCACACACTAATGTTCATTTCCAAATGAGAAAACATTTGAATGCACACTCAACAAGGCGATGGGTTAGAAAAAAAAATAAACAATTTAGTTGTTGGGAATATTATTTATTTTGTTATGTTTCTTTTACTTTAGTAACTTATGCATGTTTAGTATTATTAGTCTGTATGCTTTTTTATGTTAGATCTCTGCATGTTCTTTTTTAAAATTTTCAAAACAATTAAAAATACTCTCATTCTTTGGATGGGTACTATATTTGGGGAAATTGAATCAATGTGTGTAGAAATTAATAATAAACATGGGATTTTCATATTTTACTTTTGATTTTAAAGTTTCACATATATTGTGGTTATGAAAAAATTCTTCATGTAATTAAAATTTTTTTCTTAAAAACTTTTAAGTTTGTGAGATTTCATATATTTATATAGTGAAAAAAATTTTTTTTCTGTTTTGAGGTAGAATCTTAAGCTGTAGTGCAGGCTGGCTTGGAACTCACTGTATAGTTCTGGCTGCTCTAAACTTGCAACAATCTTTGTGACATGGCCTCCCAAGTGCTAGAATTAGCACCAGGAAGCATCTTAATCATGTGTTGATATGTAACTTTTCTTAGTGTTTCTTGCATTGATTCTTTTTCCTTTATTTTTTTAATTTTTGAGATTATACAGTTACACCATCTCCCTCTTCACTTTCTGCCTTCCAAACTCTCCCATATACAACAACAAAAACAATCGGCTTCTTCCTCCAACTGGAACAAACTTGTTTTGCTTCAACCCAAGAGGAATCAGAGGATCAAAAGCTTGGGAGAAGCCAGAACCATCAGGAATAGGGGGAGGAGAAAAGTCCAGGGGCTGGAGGACTGTCCAGGTAACTGGGGTAAAGGCACTGTCCTTTTCCTGCTGGGATCCTCCCAGGCACTCCAGACTGGCAGGGACAACCTGCAGCTCCCAGAGGGAGGGCAAGTCTGGGCCAGTAGGTATTTCAGGCTGGGAGGGGGAGGGGGGATGGAGGCTGATCACAAAGGCTTGCATTCCAGGGAGATAACAGTGGCATGGGCTTGACCCCCTACTCGCTTGCTTGTGATTCATACTGATTCCTGTCAACTTCTTCTTGGTGACATCCTTGGAACTAGCATAGATCATTTTTCTCTTGAGAGGGACACTCCCAGGGACCCAGATGACCACCAGGCCCTCTTTCTTGCTCTCCTTGGTCTTGTAGACCGTATCATGGAGGGAAGCAGCGTCTTGACAAATGTGACAGTCTTTGCGCCCTCTTCCTTTTTACATCATTCAAGCAGAAGAGCACTCTTTGCACATCTTCATTTGCCCTGGGACTGATGACTGGTGCATCTTCACGTTACTGAACATCTTGATGGCACCATAAGAGACAGACATACTGGAGGCCATGTTTCTGGAAACAAAAGAGTGACAAGGGGAGCTAACTGAAGAACTGAGCCACTGACAAGATCTGCCTTGACTTGTTTTCAAAACCAACCTTACGATAAGCAACTACCATACCTACTACTACACACGGCTGCCTTCAGCCCCACGATGATTCTGAGTAGATGTGAGTGGTTTCTATTTCAGATCCTGGTTTTAATTCATAGTCCAGAAATGGTGACTCTGATTGGTATGATACATGAAATGAGTTAAGCAGCAAGAGCCTTTTTAAAAATCAGAATCTTAAAATTAAATTAATGCAAGCTATATTTTTATATGTAAGGATATTAAAATTAATCACTATTATCTTTATCAAAATTTCTAGCACGCAAAGTCACTTGAACTGATGTAATATTTTTATGGAGCTGGAAGGGTGGGTTTTAAAGTAAGCTGCTGGTATATTCATGGTTTAAGATCAGAAGTACTTATGATCAAGGTAACCTGACGGTGAATTAATGAAAAGAAGTCAAATGTTAATTTGCTAGGCTGATACTGATTTACACCAAGTGCTTTTAGAAGAATTTTGATGTCAGATTAGCAGAACTCCTGAGGGGATTAAAAGTATGTTCATATACTGTCTTGATGTAGTAAATATTTACAATAGAAACCCACCCCATACAAGGCAGTACTAATGTATTGTAGGTACTAATGGGATAATACAATGTAAAGGAAACATCTTGAGCTCATAGCAGTGTACAATGTGGTATTGGAAACATGACTCAGCCAAGAAGACTTTAAACATTCAACTGAACTAAGAAGATACCAGGGTGATATAAAGCAGCACATAGCCATTGTCTTGGTTTACTTTGTCTCAAAGTAGAAACCTTGAAACCCATCCATCTGGGTTTGATTGGGTTTCAGACTTTTGTATGAAACAAATGCCGTGTCTGGCATTGCTGAAGGCACGGTGGCATGTTCTACTGCATATTGCCTCCAGGAGTCAGTCCACATTTTGTTTTACATCTTAAAATAGTATTACATGGAGGTTATGCCACCCAGACATCTTCTTAACACTCATCTAGTATTTGGCATCTAAAAATATTCCCTGGATTCAAGTGGTTTCAGAGTCTGATAGAGTAAATAAAGGCTTCTTTTTAAAATGCTTACATATAAAACTTACAGCCCAGGATAATTTAATTTGATGAGTCTGGCAAAATAAGTTATTACTGTCAAGTAAAGAAATGGGTATACTTTTCCTTCTGAATTTCATAGCCTTGCTTTAAGGCATTTTTAAAATAAAAAATACTTTTTTTTTTTTGTAGCCGGAGCCAATAATTATGTCAAATTGCATGCTAAAGAAGTGTCTATAATCTTAATGTAAAATGTGTTTTTATTGAGAGCTGTTTTCATTCATCTCATCTTACTTATTGCTTATACAATCTACACATTATATCAGAAGAAATAAAACTCCATTCCTCTTGAAATTTATATGACATATACATTACCTGAGCTAGTCTTACATACTTCCTTATTATTTTAAAGCACTCTTCACAGACTTACAAATCCTCAGTTGACAGCTGTCCCAGGCATAAGGCTGCGTGGTATCTCATTCTTTCTCATACTCTGAAATAGGATTCCTTACCCCTTGCTCTTTTTCTTCCTTTGAACAATCTATGGATGACTTTCAACCTGTTCTAAAATGATGACACCCAGGAGGCATAACAATATCATGCACAAGAATCAGAAGCATGGAGCCCCCCTACACCCCCAGTCGCTGGCCCCATGGAATTGCTCTGGGCTCTGTTCACCTCAGCCTTCTTTGCTCATCAACATGGGTGACAGTCCTTTCCCTAGAGAGGACTGCTTACTTGAAAAGGTTCTCTCTCAAATGCCCTCTGCTTTCCTTTGCTTTGCTAACTTTTGACAATCTTCTCAGCAAAATCATCACCTCTTTGCTCCATGAAAAGAGACAATATTCTTGAATACAGCGTGTAGGCTAGAAATCAGTATATCAGTGCAGTTCTTTGCACCACGATAGCTCCCCAAATGAGCAAGCCAGGCTGATGAGCAGTGGTCATGGCATGTGCTTCTGGTGTTATAAATAAAGCCGTCTTTCCTGTTCTAAAAGTATTCACAGCCATTGAGGAATTAAAAGTCTATAAAAATGGAGAAAATAGAAAAGATACCCTAAATATGACCATCCAAACAGTCACTTTTTCCACCTTGTCTTTTGTGTATTATTTTATGTATGGTCCTGTTCTGTATATAGTGCTGTAGCCTGCCTTCATCAGTTAACATTATAGTATAAAATTTTTATGCTATTAAATATTCTATTTCATAAAATATTTTAGTAAAATTTTCACAATAAAAATGTTAGTACGAGGGATGGACAAATAGTTCAGGTATTAAGAGGACTGGATACTCTTCCAGAGGACCTAGGTTTGATCCCCAGCTCCCATATAGTGAATCACAAATGCCTGTAACTCCAGTTCCACAGATTCCAATACCCTCTCCTGACGACTTCCTCACATATGAAAAAAAAAAAAAGCTAGCACCTAATAATAGCCCTCTAGTTCTTTGAAAGACCTCAGAAGTCTTCTACAAGATGCATCTATACTAATTAAACTGTCCTTTATCCAAACTACTAAAATGTAAAACACATATGTTAAATGTAAATTATAAATTATATGACATAGGAATTACATCTCAAACTTTTAATTTAAAAATACAATAAAAATAAATCCAAATTTTTCCCATCAAAATAACTATATATGCATATGTGTATATATATGTGTGTGTGTGTGTGTGTGTGTGTGTGTGTGTGTGTGTGTGTGTTTGTCTTAGGCAGGGTCTCACTATGTAGCTATAGCTGACTTGGAACTCACTCTGTAGACTTGGCTGGCATGGCACTCAAAGCGATCTGCCTGTTTCTGCCTCATAAGTACTAGGACTAAAGGCATGTGCCACCATATTGTCCCCAAAATAAGTATATTTTTAATGATTAAAGTAGAAAAACTGAAATATTATTTTGTATTTTGTCATTTGTATTTTGCAGTGTCTAACTTAGATGTTAGCCTCAAAATTTCATTTTTCTTTTCTTCAGATGTATTTGCAAAGCCAAGCAAAAGTTACAAGCATGTTTGCTCTTAACAAAAATCTAAACTTATTATAGAGGTTATGTAAAATATCCCACAGACCAACAGGAGACAAGAATACCTTTTAAGGGAGTGGTTCTCAACCTGTGGGTCACGACCCCTTTTGAGCTTCAAATACCTTTTCACGGGGGTCACATATCAGATATCCTGTATATCTGAAAGATATTTTTTATAAGTACTTTATTTTTTTTTCAAGTTACATCTCAGTTGCAAACCCTTCCCTATTCCCCCTTCCTGTCCCACCCTTCCACCCTCTTCCCCCCACCAACAGCTTCTCTTTTCATTCCAACAAATGGTTCTTTCTCTTATAACAGTAAATTCTATACAAAACAGCAGAATTAAATATGCCACATTTATGAGAGTTAAATGGCCCAGTATACCTTCCCAATGTCCAGTTCATACATATTTGGCCCCTGACTTTAACCTTCTACCTTCTAACCATCTCCATGAGTTTAAAGTTCTATAACTGACTTAGTTTTCATACTAACTTGCATCACTATTATAACCATCTTCTTAGATCTAGAACGCCCTCTTGATTCTTAAACAACTCAAAATTTAGCTATGAGACTCAAGCTGTCTATTCTTCAACCACCTCAGAGAGCTGAGAAGGATAAATATATCTGATTGTATAGGAAGTGCAGAGCCTGCAGCTTCCAATACTAAGAAATGACAAACCAGTGACTACCTGGACAGTTCCCATTTTCTCTCCATACATTCCAGCATCAGTCTTCAGCCTTTGGGTCCTGTTTCTCTGACAGACATTTATTGTAGAGCAGGGATTGTGAAGGACTAACCTATCCTGTCTTGGCAGAGCTAGGCTGTCGACTTCCCTGCTACCAAGTTTTGTCCTTTTTGGACAGCAGTCTGTCTGCAGTTGAAGCAAGGAGTTTTTACATGCCAAGAGATAGGCTTGCCACTAATTCAACCATCTCACACTGGAGATTCTTCGATGCTTTTCTTCTACTTGGAGTAGAATAGGGGGTGCTGTCAGGAGCTGATATGTCGCGATATCAAAAAAAATCTTAATTTAAGACCACATCTTTGAATGCCATATTCTGCAGATCTCTTGGGGTTTTTGAAGATGCCCTATCTATCTCTTGTATTTAGATAAGCAAATGTTGCTTGTCTCTTAACAACTTGATTACTGAGTAGCTTAGAGAATATCTGTGATAGACTGTCTTAGTAGCTAACAAGGTGACATGCATGCATGACTAGGAGTTTGTTTTTCTTAACAATCCTAAGCAGTTTAAGACGGTTGGTATCAAGAGGCCAGAGCTTCACATTTCATTTTTAAGTATCTCTAGGTACGATACCACTAGGAAGCGTTACCTTAAATTTTGTATCAATATACAAAGATCTATTCAAATGTGGCTAAATATACTCTTAATTTTGTATCAATATACAAAGATCAATGCCTATGCGGCCCAATACAATCTTAATATTGCGTCCATATACAAGGGTCAATACCATTGTGGCCAACTATAATCTTAATTTTGTATCAATATACAAATATCAATACTGACGTAGACCAATACAATCTTATTTTTGCACAATAAACAATGGTCAATACCACTTTAGCCAAATATACTATTAATTTTGTATCAATATACAAAGGTATAAGGGCATATTCAATAATGTGGTCTTTCTTCTTGATCCTTCCTGTGCTGTCTATGTCTCAATTTTTCTCAAGTCTATGCATTCCTACATAGGAGATAAAGAAGGATACAGAAAAGGGAAAGAAGGAATACCCTGGGTCTAACCTCCAAAACCCATTAAACAGGACCATTTAACAACTTGTAATCTCTTCCCCTAAATAACAGAGTTTTCAGTTGTCCTTCAAATAACCGAAAAAAGGGGGGGGCGGAGAAACACCCTCCCCACCCTCTGGGTATGGGATGTCGCTCTCTTAAAATGACTTCCTGCTGATTTGGGTCATAGTAAACCTGTTTGGGGCCCAAACCAAAATGGAAAAATGGTTAAAAATGTTAATACAATCCTTTTATGTTCAGTCCTTCTGTTCTCAGCTGTTTAGATGTCCTAAGGAGTTTGTAGGCAGAAGCTGAACTTCCAGGCTTTACTGAGGTTCTGGCTGGGGCATTGTGTAGAGCTGAACGGTCTTAGCGATATTGAGTTGTGGTTGTAGGCTTTTGATGGAGACATCTATTGAGGGAGTCTGTCAGGCTGAATCATCTGAGTCACTCGTCTTCTTTTGGTGTCTGATTCTGATTTCTGCTGAGGTTTCCGTTGTCCAGTTGTCCCTGGGTTCCTTGAATGGATGCTTTGATTCTCCTGGAAAGATAAGAACAGAGCCCTGCCCTATTCCTCACTCAGGGACAATCGCCCTCTTTTTTTTGGTGGGGGGGGGGGTAGGTAATATTTCTCCTGAAGCAAATTTGGTTTTTGACAATATATAAAGTGTTATCTTTCAATCTGGTTTAAAGAAGAAATTATTTTGTTATTTTGGAGCTAAACCACCTTTAGTGTATATATTTTGAGGTCTCGAAGGACAATTTGTTTGTGTTGTGTGGGCCTTTTGTAAGTAGCTTTTAAACTTAGGTCCTTCCAAATCCTATGTGTGTGTCTCTGCATTCTAATTATTGGGATCCGAGACCTGTGGTTACATTACAATTCCTAACAGTAGCAAACTTAAAGCTATGTTGTAGCAATGAAATTAATTTTATGGTTGGGGGTCTCCACAACTTGAGGAATTGTGTTAAAGGGTTGCAGCATCAGGAAGGTTGAGAAGCATTGCCTTAAGGGTTCTAGGGGAGTGGAGGATCATAGCATAGGTAGGTAAGTTGATGGAAATCAGAGATAAAAGTGTAAAAGAACTCTGGGGTAAGTGGCTGTGGATTGAGGTCCATGTAGGGTAAATTCCAGGTATAGACATAACCATATCAGCAATGCCTAAGGCAAAAAGTCTTTCTGAGCAGGCACAGGTGCCAGCAGAGACCAGTGTTGCCCCCAGGCTAAGCAGGGTGGCTCCTTAAGAGCTTTGTGATTACAAGATGATCAGAAATTTTGCATTATTTTCTCAATCGCTTCTTAACCAATTAATCATTTTTTTCAAAGGGAGTTCCTCCCTAACCACACACAGTGTAGGGTACTGCTGTATTTTCAGTCTTAAAAGGATCCTGGGAAAAGATCTAGCCTAACTCCTTTATCATATACATTAAAAGCTGAACCTTCAGAATGCAAAAACAAATCCTCCAGAGCCACAGACTTGACTCTAGGGTAGAATCTTTACTCCTACGTAAAAGTGGGAATGTCTTTCCACTTTCTCAGACTAGGATTTCTTGAGGCCACACTAAAGTGGCAGTACATTTATGAGATGTCAAACTCTGCCAGGAACCTTACAGTTGTCCATTTCATGGAAAGAGGTAGAAGAACCTGATACTGATTGGTTACACTCTGTGCAGAAGCTGGTTTTACCACAATTCACTTGACATGTTGGGTTTTCAGGTGTAATTCACCAGAAAAATGTTATTGACAAACTTCACAAGTACTATGGCACCTCTTCAAGATCAGTGCAATCCTTATCATATTATACAAAGATAGCCCATTACTTCTTCCTGTGTGTCTTCCACTGTTTCCACAGTGGGCCGGTGGAGACATACATACTTTGACCTACATCTTCATTCTTTCTGTAACATGACTGATGTAATTCAGAAGGGCCAGCAGTAATGACAATATGACTCAAAAGGTCAGAAATATTGTGACCCCTGAAGGAAGGAATGTACATTGTGCAAGGGATCATTTCCATAAGGATCTATACTAACCTGAGAAAACTAAGTGGATGTCTTTCCTTTCATGAAAAATTATCATGGAAGAATGCATGTGTAGCTCACTGTGATTCTCACAGACCCATTCTTTCTTTGTCATCCTGCACACTCTGGTTGAATATTTGTTACAAGTGTTATTGTCATTCGAACACTTTTTCTATTCACTAACTTAGACACAATTGAAGCAATTTTAAATTCCCACTCAGGGAAAATAAAACTGCCATTAGTGGAAAACATGTTTACTTTGATTTATTCCTATCAATACATTTTAAGTGTACACACACACACACACACACACATATTTCTGATTTTGTTGTTGTTTTTCAAAAATGGTAATTAACTACACATTACAATTTTTTGTTGAGGGAATCAAACATAATCTTTATCAGGTAACCTGACCAAGTTTTATATCTCAAATTTATTTCTGAGAGTATTTTTTTTGTATTATAAAAATACAAATGTTAACAGTTATCTCTAGCAAATATATTATGTTGTGAAATTATCAGGTCACCAATGTTGAAATTAACGTTCAGAAGTAGGGATGGCAGAGGGTTAGTGGTCAACTTGATATCCTGGCTCAGTCCTCACAGGATCAAATGGTCTTTGAGGAAGTTCCCTAACGCCGTACTAAGTCCTGAATGTCTTATGATCAGTAACTTGAATTTGTCTGAGTACCCAGATTTGGCCAAATCAAGGCATAAGTCATGCTTTTCAAATTCTTATCTAAATGCATAGATTCAGAGTCAGTCTTTCACTGTGGTGGGCAGGGCTTGTACTATGATGTCAGCAGGACTGTGTTCTCAGCCAGGCTCATCATTACTTTCTGTGAAGTCAAGGCACTGAATTTCTCAGGCTGTCAGTATTCAAATCTGTAAAGAACAACTGTCATAACACTGAAGGAACAAGCAGCATCTCTAGCACGAGGCTGCTGTAATGGGTGAACAGGATGATGCTGATAACAACAAAGGAAGGTGGAGAGAACAAGGAGAAAGAGGAAGCTGGAATCAGGGAGACAACAGGACTTGGGGTGTCAGTGTATTTTCTTCCAGGGATCAAATCCAGTTAATTTAGAAGGCCACCAGCAAGATGGCTCAGATGGTAAAGGTGCTTACCCCCATACCTGGTGACCTGAGTTCCATGTCCAGGACCCAAATGGTAGAAGTAGAGAACTGGTTCCCACAAGTTGTCCTCTGACACTGTTGCACACACTCCCACAATATAATAATAATAATAATAATAATAATAATAATAATAATAATAATAATAATAAAATGGTGAAATGAGAACTAGAATATGCTTGATTAGTAGAGTGGGAGAAAAATAGAGTGAAATACTACAAAAACTTAGATTATAAAGTCATAAGGATGCCTTTGATCCATCTCTACCCCAGAGGTGTAACAACCTAGGAGATAGAACACGTGTTTGTATTCCAGCATATGGAGCAGTACCTGGCATTAAAAGATGTAAAAATCATACTGAAATACCCTGTGGGAGAAAGAAAAAGGAAATGGATAGCAGATCAAGCCTTTTTATAGTCAGTAATTTGCCAACCCTGGTTTAGAGGATTAAGAAAAGGTGTGAGTTTGTGGTATGAAATAAGTTTGATTTTAGTTAATTAATTTATTTAAGATTTTTAACAATTTATGTGCCTGTGCGTGTATGCACATGTTTCTGTAGGTATTGGGTACTCATGAAGGCCAGAAGAAGGAGTTGCATGTTGTGGTGTAAGCTGCTGGATATGGGTGCTGGTAATCAAATTCTGGTCCTCTGGAAGAGCAGCAAGTTCTCTTAATTGCTGGGCTCCTATTTGGTTATTGTTGAAGGTACTGGGGAATTGAAACTAGGACCTCACACCTGTCATTGAATTATATCTCTAGGTAGTTTCTTTACTTATTAAGTGGACTTTGGTTGTTCATTTTTACCTATATTAAAAATGAAGCTTATAACACATTACTGATAGAATTAACTTTGACATAAATAATGATGATGAAAGGGTCTGAGACATCAAGGACAGGCCTAGATCACATGTAAATCTCTGTAGTTTCATGGATAGTGGGCTATTTCAAGTATATGGTAACTAATCCATGACAGTACTGTTCTTGAAGTTCTATGTATCTGACAAGACTCCTGGTGAACAGAATGTGACAAGAATATATTCTCCTATTCATTTATAGCATGAAAGGTAAAGAGGCACCAATAATATGTAGAAGATCAGCATACTCTATTTTTGTTCCCATCCAAAAATGGACAAATCACCTTAATTACTGTTTTGAATAAAACAGATGCCAAGAGATTATAGTCCTGCACATTATACCTGTGCTAGTTTCTAGAAGAAAAAAAATTCTTATAGCTTTTCAAAGACTCATGGAATTAGAGAGGTGGAAAGGACACAGCATACCACCCCGAATTCATAACTGAGAAAGTCATAGGCACAGAACTGTTGAATGACAGTTGGCAAGGGGGCTGGATAAGGGTTGGAAGAGGTTGACTAGGGGCAGACCCTGCCTCTGAATATCACTGCTGTGCTTCTCCTACTTAATAAAGATGTAAAACCATTTTTGTACTATGTTTTAATAAAAATTGCTTAAGAGTAAATCTCACCAAGGATTTATAGTTTATTTGCATACATTTCTATGAGCTACAGAGAATTTGCCTTTGTGGTACATAAAATGTAGAGTTTGGTGTTATATAAACTCTGTTACAAGACACATAGAGATAATGCGTAAGTTCCTCTAATTTATCATGTCATATCATATCAATCTATCTATCAATCTATCTATCTATCTATCTATCTATCTATCTATCTATCTATCTATC
>CAJQZJ010032464.1:14699309-14717763 GCA_907164525.1 Lophiomys imhausi
ATCTATCTATCTATCTATCTATCTATCTATCTATCTATCTATCTATCTATCTATCTATCACCCAAGGTCTTGACATGTGAAACTACAGTGGGTAAGGAATGGGAAATCTGTGACCCTAAAGAACAGAGTGAGGCCAGAAAGAGAAAATAGTCATCATCACCTCATGAACACACACACACAAGCACACACACAAGCTACTATCTGCTGCTTTCTTATTGCATTTAAGAAGTTATGGACACACTTCCCATTTGTTATAGGCATTCCAGGCTTTCACTTTTATTTAAAACTGTGCAATTATATGGAAGCATACAACTTGACACACACACACACACACACACACACACATTTCCCATGGTTCCTATATTTACCCATCCTAAGAAGTCCTATCCTGTTCTCACTCAAAACTGGAATGCTCTGACTCCTGTGCCTGATATTCACCTTAATTTTCATTGGGACATAACTTACTGACTGTGCTTATTGTCTATTGTATTTACCCTCTTCTGCAACATAAGCTCCACAGCTGCCGTCTTCCTTTGTTTTCTTCTCTGATTTAAGAAGTTAGAACAATCTTTGCACATAATAGTTACTTGGGGAATATTTGTTGAATCAGTGACGTTGAGACAACAAGGAATAGGGCATTTGGAACATCTTGATATATTACTAATTTTAAAAAAATACTTGGAGAAAATATATGAAAAGATTGTAACAATGGAATTGTAGAATGCCAGAGCATGGGTGCTACTGCATGCTGAGGAGCATACTAAGGGCTTTGTATCCATTGTCCTGTATTTCTCACTACAACTGTTGTTATATTCAATTTATAGTTGGTGAAAGTGAGGATAGATGGGTGGTCAAGATCAATACACCTAATAAGGAGTGGACCCAGAACTTAACACTCCACATCTATTTGACTCCAAAGCCTATGTGTACAATCATTGCTCTGGGACAAAGTACTGAAAGCAACCTCTATGATCAAGAGAATAGATGGAGCCATCTCAGCCTCCAGGCCCTTCTTTTTATTAAAGTTGTTAACTGGACTGGTGCCTCCTGTAACACACTTGTAGATTCACACTGAAAAGATTTGGATTTCTTTAGTTGTAATTTTCACATTTACCACACAGCTTGACTCTCACTATAGCTAGAAGGATCTCCTAAAATGAATTTTAATCAAAAGAAAGTGAGCAGGCAGGCACAATAATTCATGTCTGTAATCCTAGAATTGGAGAGGTTGAAATGCTAGAAGTGTTGTGCATTCAAAGCTAGCCTGTGCTACAGAGGAAGACAGTGTCTCACAACAACAACAACAACAAAATCCACAAACAAAAGGAAATTAGCACTGTTTCATTATCAATCATCAAACCACAGAATTTAAAATAGCCATCTTTGTTATCCTGCCTGGACACTGGGGAATGGCTTAGCAAGCTGAATACTTACACAGTTGACATACTAGGGCAGCAGGTAGCCGAGCTGTTTCCATAGCACACCTGTCTCTGTGTCTGTAATTACCTAAGGGTCAAGTAATAGAAAGCAATTTCCCCCTGAATATAATTATAAGCACTTTTCCCTTTCTCTCCAACACTTTAAATTATGCTGACATTTCCCCACATATATTTCTCCTTTACTTACAAACTGAAACATGGAACATGATTTACCACCTTCATGGTTGAAGAATCAGAATCAGATACCAGTCCCCAATCAAACAGGATATGGAGTAATGTAAAAAGAAAAATATGGCTAATTAAACCATTTAACTAGTATTTATGTTATTGTTAATTGATTTGGAACCATTAATCTTTAAGCAGCCATTATAAATGAGTACATAGACACCATGTGGATTTTAATAAGCCTTGGCCTGAACTATGAAATCCTAGCCCATCTAAGCTAGCTCTTAATTCTATTACCCAGATATGACCCCATATATACATACGTCCCCTTGGACTGCCATTCTCCACGATATGCCGATGTTCCTTGCCATGTGGAATGAGGTTCCTTTTTCTAACCCATGGTGTGTGCCTCCTTCCTGCTGCTCCTGGATTAAATGCCTTCTTCTTCCTGCTGCTGGCTGGAATGAATTAATCCTCTTTCTAAAGCACAGGCTTCCTGCTCTAATCCCAGGAAGTCCCACCATTCTCTGTCTTTGCCCAATCTCAGGCCTTGGCATTTTATTTAACCAATCAGATTCAATGTAAGTAACAGACAGCAAGCAGGACCAATTAATTAACATTTAGAATGCATAACCTACCCCAACAATTCCCTCCTTTTGTCTAAAAAAAAAAAAGGCTAAATTTTTTAACTCATATAGTAAGAACAATAAGAACAAATATGAAACAATCAAGAAAACCATATATAAAAGTTATACACATAATGTTTAGCCTATTTGTATCAGGCAATCTTGAAGAAGAAAAAAAATCATCTTATCTAACTTGTTGTATCTAAAGTTCTGAACCTAAATAATTTCTATCATATCCTATATTTATAAACCTAAAGATTTTATTTAGACTTGAAAATATCCTTTTAAGTCCTCAACAACTCAAGTTCAATTGAAATTTTATAACTACTATGCCTTCAACCCCATCAAAGACATAAGAAGGGATAAAGTTATTATTTGAGTGAGTAAGAAGCATAGGAAAGCAGCTTCCAAAAAGAAATATGACAGTTTGTTGCCTAGACAGTCCTAAATATCTCTCAATATCATTGGAGCATCATCTTCAGCCTTCTGGCCAAGCATTTTTCACAGACTAAATTGTGCAGCAGTTAATAAGGATTTTCCCATTCTGTCTCTGCAGAATCAGGACATCGACTTACCTGCATTTAAGCTGTGGTCCATCTTTGGACTGTATATAGTCTGTTGAGAGAGCAGGGCATTTTTGCCCAATAGGAATTATCTCCCTATGAGAGATTTCTTTTTGATGCTCATTGTCTTCTTCCAAGTCAAATGAGTGCTGCCAGGAACTGACTGTCTTAAGTCAAACAATTCTTAAAATAATAAAAACATCTTTAAATGCCATTTTCTGTATGCCTCTAAGGGTTTTGAAGACATCTACTATTTTATTTAAAAATCTATCTATCTGTCTTTGAACAAGAAAACTGCATATTTTTATCCATTTATTATCTGTTTAACCTAGTATTTGACATGGCCAGGAGCTTGACTGGCCAGTCAATTTGTATTATCCAGACTCCTAAATAGATTGCAATAGCAACCCATAAAAGGATCAGAAGTAAACCTATACTTTTAAATGATTTGTACAGGCACAATACCTTATACAAGAGTTGAAATATACATATTATGTGTCAAAATATAAAATTCTATAGAAATGAATCAAACTTAATCTGATTTTTGTATCAATATACAAAATTCTATACCAATGTATTGAAAGATAACCTTATTTGAGAATGATAGTAGTTTTGAGTTTCAGAGCAGATTCAATAATCTATTCTTATATCTTGTCATTTCTATATTATATACATATATCCCCCTTTTTCTTTTCAAGTCTTTTCTCCCTATATCAGAGAGAAAGAAGGATAAAGAAAAGAAAAAAATAGAATAGTCCTTGAATCTAATCTCCTATATCATGCTTAACAAGACCATTTAACAATTTGTAGCCATTATCCCTAAAACATTTATAACACATCAAATGACCAAAGAATCATCCACCCCACTTTTTGGGAATGGGACGTCGCTCTCTTAAAACTGCTTCCTGCTGAATTGGGTCGCAGAAAACCTGTTTAGGGGCCCAAATAAAATGAAAAAAAAAAAAAAAAAAGGTTAAGCAAGTAAATTGTAACAATTGTTGTCCAGTCTCTATGTGCTCAGCAATTTGAATGTTCTGAGCAATTTGTAGTTCAAAGCTGGACTTTGGTAGGAAAGTTCAGTCCTTGAGGCTGGGCCATCTCAGCAAGCTGTTTGAAGTTGTTCTTGATGCAGATTTTTGAGGAAACAGCTATTGAGACATTCTATGAGGCTGGATCATTTGGGTTACTCTTCTTGTCTTCTTTCGACTCTGTTTCCTTTGTTCTGAAAATATATAATTTCTCACAAGTAACATATAGTTCTGCAATTACCAAAATGCGTTGGATGTGCAGGATGCACAAATCAATGAAGGAATATTTCCTGTTCTTTGGACAGAAGAAAGACATTTGTAAGTCTCCATTCATGCCATAGAAAAAGATGGCATGTAATAGTATTGCATATATATGTTATATATAATCTATTTTAAATTGAAAATACAGTATAAGACTGTATGAAGTTTAAATCTACAGTTGACATTAATTAATTAATTAATTGATTAAAACAGGTTTATTCTATGTTGTTCTGGCTTTTTGTAGATTAGGTTGGCCTCAAACTCAAAAGGAATCAATCTGTCTCTGTCTTTGTCTCCCACGTTTTGGGATCAAAAGTATGCATTTATATATTTCTTCTCTTTCCTTTTCTCCTTTCTTTGGAGATTTAATTTTTTTTTATTCTTTTACTTTTTTTATAAATACTTTATTTTTTTTTCTTCAAGTTACATCTCAGTCACAAACCCCTCCCTATTCCCCCTTCCTATCCCGCCCTTCCACCCTCTTCCCCACAGAAGTTTCCCCTTTCAGTCCAACAGATGGTTCCTTCTCTTATAACAGTAAGTATTATACAAAACAACAGATATAAATATGCCACATTTATGAGAGTTAAATGGCCCAGTATACCTTCCCAATGTCCAGTTTATACATATTTGGCCCCTGACTTTAACATTCTACTATCTAACCATCTCCATGAGTTTAAAGGTCTATATCTGACTCAACATTCATACTAACTTGCAACACAATTTTAAGAGTATCTTCTTAGATCTATAACACCCTCTTGATTCCTAAACAACTCAAAATTTAACTATGAGACTCTAGCTGTCTATTCTTCAACCACCTCAGAGACCTGAGAGGGATAAATATATCTGCTTATATAGGAAGTGCAGGGCCTGCAGCTTCCAAAACTAAGAAATGACATACCGGTGACTGCCTGGACAGTTCCCATTTTCTCTCCATACATTCCTGCATCAGTCTTCAGCCTTTGGGTCCTGTTTCTCTGACAGACATTTGTTGTAGAGCAGGGATTATGAAGGACTTACCTACCCTGTCTTGGCAGAGCTAGGCTGTCGACTTCCCTGCTACCAAATTTTGTCCTTTTTGGACAGCAGTCTGTCTGCAGTTGGAGCAAGGGGTTTTTCATGCCAAGAGATAGGCTTGCCACTAATTCAACCATCTTACAGTGGAGGTTCTTCGATGCTTATCTTCTACTTGGAGTAGAATAGGGGGTGCTGTCAGGCGCTGATATGTCTCGATATCAAAAAAAAAAAAGAAAAAAAGAAAATCTTAATTTAAGATAACATCTTCGAATGCCATATTCTGCAGATCTCTTGGGGTTTTTGAAGATGCCCTATCCATCTCTTGTATTTAGATAAGCAAATGTTGCTTGTCTCTTAGCAACTTGATTACTGGGTACTTTAGAGAATATCTGTGATAGACTGTCATAGTAGCTAACAAAGTGACATGTTTGCATGACTAGGAGTTTGTTTTACTTAACTATCCTAGACAGTTTTAGACGGTTGGTATCAAGAGGACAGAGCTTCACATTTTATTTTTAAGTATCTCTAGGTATGATACCATTAGGAAGCATTACCTTTAAATTTATATCAATATACAAAGATCTATTCAATTGTGGTTAAATATACTCTTAATTATGTATCAATATACAAAGGTCAATGCCTATGTAGCCCAATACAATCTTAATATTGCGTCCATATACAAGGGTCAATACAATTGTGGCCAACTATAATCTTAATTTTGTATCAATATACAAAGATCAATACCAATGTAATCCAATACAATCTTATTTTTGCACAATAAACAATGGTCAATACCACTTTAGCCAAATATACTACTAATTTTGTATCAATATACAAAGGTATAAGGGCATATTCAATAATCTGCCCCTTCTTCTTGGACCTTCCTGTGCTATGTCTATATTTCATTTTTCTCAAGCCTATGCAGTCCTACATAGGAGAGGAAGAAGGATACAGAAAAGGAAAAATAGGAAGTCCCTGGGTCTAACCTCCAAAACCCATTAAACAGGACCATTTATCAGCTTGTAGTCTCTTCCCCTAAATATCAGAGTTTTCAGTTATCCTTCAAATACCCAAAAAGAAGGGTGGAGGAACACCTTCCCCACCCTCTGGGCATGGGACATCGCTCTCTTAAAGTGACTTCCTGCTGATTTGGGTCGTCGTAGACCTGTTTGGGGCCCGAACCCAAATGGAAAAAATGGTTAAAAATGTTAGTACACTCCTTTTATGTTCAGTCCTTCTGTTCTCAGCTGTTTAGATGACCTAAGGGGTTTGTAGGCAGAAGCTGATCTTGCAGGCTTCACTGAGGTTCCTGCTGGGGCATTGTGTATAGCTGAACGGTCCCAGCGACATTGGATTGCCATGGTGGTTGCAGGCCCCCGATGGAGACAGCTATTGAGCAAGTCTGCCAGGCAGAATCAACTGGGTCACTCATCCTCCTTGGTGCCTGATTCTGCTCTCTGCTGTGGTTTCCACTGTCCAGCCATCCCCGGGCTCCCGTAATGGACGCTTTGATTCTCCTGGAAAGATAAGAGCAGAGCCCTGCCCCAATCCCAACCCTGGGACAATTGCCCTCTTTTTTTTTGGGGGGGAGGGGGCTAGGTAGTACTTCTCCTGAAGCAAATTTGGCCTTCCTACAACATACAAAGCGTTATCTTTCAATCCGGGATAAAGAAGAGATCATTCTGTCACCTTGGAGCTAAACCAGCTCTAGTGTATATACTTTGAGATCCCAAAGGACAATCAGCCTGCATCAAGAAGGCCTTTTGTAAGTAGCCTCCAAACCTAGATCCCTCTAAATCCCATGTGTGTGTCTCTGAACTCTAATTATTGGGATCAGAGACCTGTGTTTCCCATCTGAAGGGATCAAAGATGTGTTCCACCACTCCTGGATCGAAGTCTTTCTCTATTTAGGGTTTGCCCTGCATCAGGCTGACCCTGAGCTCCGGGATCTGCCCGTTTCTGTCTCCAGAGTGCTGGGAGCTGGGACCAAGGGTGTACTCTTCTTGAATGGTGGGACCAAGAGTTTGCATCTTCACCACCCCGCTCCGTATGACTCCAGAATACATAAGACCACCAACTCTACGGTGCCCCCCCCCCCCGTCTCCGCTGAAGTCAAAGGCATGGGCCAATACCACAATTCTCTTGTATTTTACCTTAGCTCCATGTCTTCTCTACACCTAGAGGTCTGCAAAAGCAGGCCGAACGGCTGTATCCTCTATTCCATTAACAGTGTTTCAGCCCTGCCACCTGCCTTTTTTTTTTTTTTTTTTAGTTAATAAATTTATTTGTTTGTTGCTTCAGGTTACATCCTTATCATATTGTCCTCTTTTCCCGCTTCCCAGCCCCACCCTCCCATGCTCTACCCCCTGACCCTTCCGTCTTGTTCCTCTGGGGTGGAGTGTCCCTGCCTAACAGTCTCTCACCACAGATCAGGAGTCATATGAGGGCCAAAGCCTCTTCATTCACCGGGGGCCTACGAGGCAGTACTGCCAGTGAAAGGTGTCTCCTTGCTACTGGGGGAATACTAAAAAAAAAGACCAACAAACACACAAACCCACAAAAACAAAGAATATGAACAAAAAAAGAGAGGAAAAAGAGAAGGGAAAAGGAAAAAGAAAAAAGAAAAAAAGAAGGAAAAAGAAAAAGATAAAAAAAATTTATGTCCATGTTCCTTTTGGTGTGTTGGTTGTAGTATAGATATCCTGTACGATATAGTTAAAATCCTACTGTAAGTGAATAGATGCCTTGTGCATCCTTCTGAGACTGGGTTAGCTCACTCAGGATGAGCTCCTCTAGATCCATCCATTTGGTTGCAAATTGCATGATTTCATTGTTTCTTACAGCTGAGTAGTATTCCATTGTATAGATGTACCACAATTTTTTAATCCATTCTTCAGTTGAGGGACATCTGGGTTGTTTCCAATTTCTAGCTATTACAAATAAGGCTGCTATGATCATAGATGAGGAGACTTCCCTATGTCTCCGTGAGAGGACCTTTGGGTGTATACCCAGAAGTGGTATGTCTGGGTCCTGAGGCAAGGTTATTCCTAGATTTCTAAGATATCGCCAGACAGACCTCCATAGTGGTTGCACAAGCCTGCACTCCCACCAGCAATGGAGTAGGGTTCCCCTTTCTCCACACCCTCGCCAGCATGCGCTATCACTTGAGCTCTTTATCTTAGCCATTCTAACAGGTGTTAGGTGGAATCTCAGGGTCGTCTTGAGTTGCATTTCTCTGATGATTAAGGATGTTGAACATTTCCTCAGGTGTCTCTCAGCCCTTAGGGATTCCTCCTTTGTGAATTCTCTATTTAGCTCCATATCCCATTTTTTGATTGGATTATTTGGTTTCTTGGCATTTAGTTTCTTGAGTTCTTTGTAGATTTTAGATAATAGCCCTCTATCAGATGTGGGGTTGGTGAAGATTTTCTCCCAGTCTGTTGGTTGCCGTTGTGTTCGAATGACAGTGTCTTTTGCCTTACAGAAGCTTTTCAGTTTCATGAGGTCCCATTTATTGATTGTTGATCTCAGGTCCTGAGCTGTTGGTGTTCTGTTCAGGAAGTTGTAACCTGTGCCAATGAGTTCGAGGGTTTCTCCTACTTTTTCTTCTAGTATCTTTTGTGGCCGGCCTTATGTTAAGGTCTTTGATCCACTTGGAATTAAGTTTTGTACAAGGTGATAGGTGTGGGTTTAATTTCATTCTTTTGCAAGTGGACATCCAGTTGGACAAGCACCATTTGTTGAAGATGCTGTCCTTCTTCCATTGTGCGGTTTTGGCTTCTTTGTCAAAGATTAGTTGGCCATAGGTGTGTGGGTCCATGTTTGGGTCTTCAATTCGATTCCATTGATCCACTGGTCTGTTTTTGTACCAGTACCATGCTGTTTTTATTACTGATGCTCTGTAGTACAGCTTGAAATCTGGGATGGTGATACCTCCAGATGTTTTTGCATTGGACAGGATTGATTTAGCTATTCTGGACTTTTTGTTGTTCCATATGAAGTTGAGAATAGCTTTTTCCAGGTCTATAAAGAATTGTGTTGGTATTTTGATAGGAATTGCATTAAATCTATATATTGCTTTTGGTAGGATAGCCATTTTTATTATGTTGATCTTACCTATCCATGAGCATGGGCGATCTTTCCATCTTCTAAAGGCCTCTTCCATTTCTTTCTTCAGGGGCTTGAAGTTCTTGTTATATAGGTCCTTTACATGCTTGGTTAGAGTTACCCCCAGGTATTTTATGTTGTTTGTGGCTATTGTGAACGGGGTTGTTTCCCTTATTTCTTTCTCGGTATATTTGTTTCTTGTATAAAGAAGGGCTTCTGATTTTTTTGAGTTAATTTTGTATCCAGCCACCTTGCTGAAGTTGTTTATCAGCTGTAAGAGTTCTTTGGTGGAGTTTTTGGGGTCGCTTATGTATACTAACATATCATCTGCGAATATGGATCGTTTAACTTCTTCATTTCCAATTTTTATCCCTTTGATCTCCTTTAGTTGTCTTATTGCGCTAGCAAGGACTTCAAGTACTATATTGAAGAGATATGGTGAAAGTGGACATCCTTGTCTTGTCCCTGAGTTTAGAGGAAATGCTTCAAGCTTCTCTCCATTTAATTTGATGTTGGCTACTGGCTTGCTGTATACTGCCTTTATTATTTCTAGGTATGGTCCTTGTATGCCTGCTCTCTCCAGAACTTTTAGCATGAAGGGGTGTTGGATTTTGTCAAATGCTTTTTCTGCATCTATTGAGATTATCATGTGGTTTTTTTCTTTCATCTTGTTTATGTGGTGAATTACATTGATAGACTTTCGTATATTGAACCATCCCTGCATTCCAGGGATGAAGCCTACTTGATCATGGTGTATGATACTTTTGATGTGTTCTTGAATTCGGTTTGCTAGTATTTTATTAAGTATTTTTGCATCTATGTTCATGAGGGAGATTGGTCTGAAATTCTCTTTCTTTGTTGGGTCTTTGTGTGGTTTAGGAATCAGAATGACAGTGGCCTCATAGAATGAGTTTGGCAGTGTTCTTTCTGTTTCTATGTGGTGGAAGAGTTTGAAAAGTAATGGTGTTAGTTCCTCTTTGAAGGTCCGGTATAATTCCATGCTAAAGCCATCTGGCCCTGGGCTATTTTGGTTGGGAGATTATTAATGACTGTTTCTATTTCCTTGGGTGTTATTGGGCTGTTTAAGATGTTAATCTGATTTTGATTTAGTTTTGGTAGGTGAAATTTATCGAGGAAATTGTCCATTTGCTTAGGTTTTCAAATTTAGTGGAATATAGATTTTTAAAGTAATGCCCGAATATTTTCTGGATCTCCTCAATGTCTGTTGTTATTTCTCCCTTTTCATTTCTGATTTTGTTGATTTGGGTTCTTTCCCTTTGCCTTTTAGTTAATTTGGTAGGGGTCTGTCTATTTTGTTGATTTTCTCAAAGAACCAACTCTTGGTTGCATTGATTCTTTGTATAGTTCTTTTTGATTCTAAGTTGTTGATTTCAGCCCTAAGTTTGATGATCTCCTGCCTTCTGCTCCTCTTTGGAGTGTTTGCTTCTTTTTTTTCCAATTCACCCAGCTTAGCTGTTAGTTCACTAATATGAGCTGTCACAATTTTCTTTTTGAAAGCACTTAGTGCTATGAACTTTCCTCGTAGCACAGCTTTCAATGTATCCCATAGGTTTGGGTATGTTGTGTCTTCATTGTCGTTGGATTTTAAGAAGTCTTTGATTTCCTTCTTTATTTCTTCCCTGACCCAGTGGTCATCCAGTAAGGAGCTGTTCAATTTCCATGTGTGTGTAGGCTTTCTGTTGATTCTTTTGCTGTTGAAGACCAGCTTTATTCCGTGGTGGTCTGATAAGATACAAGGTGTTATTTCAATTTTCTTGTATCTATTGAGACTGCCCTTGTGACCAACTATGTGGTTGATTTTCGAGAAGGTTCCGTGGGGTGCTGAGAAAAAGGTGTATTCCTTTGTGTTTGGGTGAAACGTTCTGTAGATATCTGTTAGGTCCATTTGTTTCATGATCTCTGTTAGACTCAATATTTCTCTGTTTGTCTTCTGTCTTGATGATCTGTCCATTGTTGTGAGTGGGGTGTTGAAGTCTCCCACTACTAATGTGTTGTGATCGACGTGCGCTTTCAGTTTTAGAAGTGTTTCTTTTACGAAAGTAGGTGCCTTTGTATTTGGGGCATAGATGTTCAGTATTGAGATTTCCTCTTGATGAATATTCCCTTTAATGAGTATATAGTGCCCTTCTTTGTCTTTCTTCATTAACTTCAGTTGGAAGTCTGTTTTGTTTGATATTAGGATGGCTACTCCAGCTTGCTTCCTGAGTCCATTTGCTTGGAAAACCTTTTCCCAGCCCTTTACTCTGAGGCAGTGTCTATCTTTCGTAGTTAGATGTGTCTCTTGTATACAGCATAAGGAAGGGTCTTGCTTGCGGATCCACTCTGTAAACCTATGTCTTTTTATTGGGGAGTTGAGTCCATTGATGTTGATGGATATTAGTGACCTGGGGTTGTTATTTCCCATTAGTTTGGCATAGGTGGTGGTCCTGTGTCTCTTTTGGTTTAGTTGCTGATGGGTTTTCTATTCCCTTTGTTTTCTTGAGTGGAGTTTTCTTCTCTGGGTTGGGATTTTCTTTCTAGGATTTTCTGTAGGGCTGGGTTTGTGGGTAGATATTGTTTAAATTTGATTTTGTCATGGAATATCTTGTTTTCTCCATCTATGTTGATAGAGAGTTTTGCTGGGTAAAGTAGTCTGGCTGGGCACCTATGATCTCTCAGGAGTTGTAGTATATCTGACCAGGCCCTTCTAGCTTTTAAAGTTTCTGAGGAGAAGTCAGGTGTAATTCTGATGGGTCTGCCATTGTATGTGACTTTACCTTTTTCTCTTACAGCTTTTAATATTCTTTCTTTGTTCTATACATTTGGTGTTTCAATTATTATGTGGCGAGAGGAGTTTGTTTTCTGGTCTAATCTGTTTGGTGTTCTGTAAGCCTCTTGGATTTTTATTGGCATCTCTTTTTTCAGGTTTGGGAAGTTTTCTTCTATGATTTTGTTGAAGATATTTCCTGGACCTTGGAGTCGGGAGTCCTCTCTTTCCTCTATACCTATAATTCTTAGGCTCTGTCTTTTGATTGAGTCCTTGATTTCTTGGATGTTGTGGGTGAGAGATTTTTTTAGCCTTCTCATTTTCTTTGGATGTTGTACTGATTTCTTCCACTGAATCTTCCATGCCTGAGATCCTGTCTTCCATCTCTTGCATCCTATTGTTGATACTCACATCCATAGTTCCTGTTCTCTTCCCTTGGTTCTCCACTTCCTCTTTTAACTCTGACTGTGTTTTCTTTATTTTTTCTATTTCTATTTTCATATCTTGTATGGTTTTGTTCGTTTTGTACATTTCCTTCTCCAGCTTGCTTGTTTTTGTATGAAAATCTTTCATTGCTTTGTCCTTTTCCTGTTCAAGCTCTGTCACCTTGGCTTGGAGCTCTTTAATGGTGTTGTTCCTTGTTTTGACTTGTAGAATTGTGGCTTCTTTGAATTCCTTCATAGATTTAGGTTCTTCTTGCAGGGACTCTATCACTTTCCATAATGCAAAATTGTCAACGTTTTCGTGTGTTTCTGTTGGTGTGAGGTCATCCGAATTGGATAAGCTAGGATAATTCTGCTTTGTTGGAGACATATTTCCTTGATTTCTATTTTTTTTTTTTGGACCTTTGGCCATTGGATCCGTTTAGCTGTCTGTTCTTGTCGTTTTCTGTGCTTGGATCCACAGTGGATGATTTGGTGCAGGGGACGAATTACTTGGATATCTGTCGTTGCTTACAGGGGGATTTCAGGGTCACTGTGGTTTTAATCACCTGAGGCACTGTGAGCTGGTGCAGCCTATTCCCAGGTTGTGAGTAATGGACCGGGATTGTTTTACTGCTCCCAATTCAGACTTCTCTATGTTGCACTCTGAGTTATCAGCCTGTAATGGTTCTGATGGTATGGACCTGTTTGCCCAGGCACAGATTCTGTGGGCTTTGTTTGCCATCATGGAGGCTGACAGGGTCTGGCTCCACACCTAATATGTCTGGATTTTCCATAGTACAGCTATGGTCCCGATTTCTGGTTTCTTACTAGGCTTCTCGCCACAGGCCTGGCCTCTGTGCCTGATTCCCTCCTTGTCTGCGCAGCCGCGCGGGTCTTCCACCCTGGCTGCTCGGCCCTGGATTCTCAGAGCCCCGGATCCTCCAGCCACCTGAGTGGTCCTCTCGCCCCAGCAGCTCAGCCGTGGGTGCGCAGATCCCTGGCCCCGCCCATGCCTGACTCTCTCCCCAGTTGTCCTGCCGTGGGTTAGCGGGGATTTGGCCCTGCCGGCGCCGGGCTCCCTCCCCAGCTGCGCTGCTGTGAGTGCGCAGGAATTGGCCCCTCCTGCCTGCCTTTGTGTTCCCGGCTTCCCTCGCGCTCTCTCGGAACCTCCCGCCCTCTGCTTCAGGAGCGGCTGTGGACCACCCGCTGAGCCCCCTGTTTGTTCCTTGCTAAGACTTCCACTATCTCGCAAAATTTTTTAAGTGGGTATAAGTTCTACATGAGGTGTGGGGAGTCCAATAGGCTAGTGAACTATCGCCAAGTGGCCTCTGATTCTGCCTGCTGTGAGTTGGGGTCGATCTTACCAGGCGCCTCTCCAAATGGGAGTTCCCGAATCCCAGGTTTAGTGGCTTCCGTGTCTGCGAGAGATGGGGAGAGAGCCTTACCCTGGGACTTTTAACAGTCCCTTGGGAGCTGTGAGTGTTCCCGGGAGGGTCTAGCCCCTCCGGTTTTTGCACAGTGCCCAATAACTCTGTTTTTTATGGCTCTTTTTTCCCCCGTGTTCAAAATGCGTCAGTGTAGGTCGCCGCCATCTTCGCTTCTACTGGAGATTTAATTTCTATGTGGATATATCTATCCTTATTGAGACAGGGTTTCTCTTTGTAGCTTGGGCTGTCTTGATTTGCTTTGTAGAGCTCTATAGATTAGATTGGCCTTGAACACACAAGGAACCTGTTTTTTCCTTGTCTCCCAAATTTTGAGATCAAGGTATGAATCTAAGTAATTGAATTACCCTTATTAAACAATAAGATTAATTAAAACATTTTGTATTAGTTTGAGTTCCAATTCTCCCATGGAAACCTCATTTTTAAGGAGATTGGTGTAAAATATCATGATGTGCTATTTTATGTTAGCTTTTCTTAACTGTTGGCTGTGGGAGGCATGCAGTTGCATGTTCTTCCCTAGTCTGACTCTGGGTCCTTACAAGATTAACAGAATAGATCTCTTTCTCTCTCTCTCTCCTTTTTTTTTTTTAGAGGCATGATTTCTCTGTGTAGTCTTGTTCTGGACTCAGTTTGTAGACCAGGCTGACCAAAGGTCAGGGGTCCACCTGTCTTTGTTTCCCAAATGCTAGGATTAAAGGCATGCACCACCACACCTTTAGCATACTTCTTTTAGTGGCAAAATGCGTTTTGAAACCAGTTCTCCAGTGGGAATCCCACAACTAAGGAGACTGGCTGGTAAACCTTTTTACATAAATTTAAGATTATGTGTATTTATTCATTAGATCAGTAAGGACATTATTATACTTAACATCAAAGAAAAAATGTGTAATTTTTGAATTCTAGACTGTCTTTATTAAGCAGCCTTATTTTCTCAGCAGAGTTCCCACCTGCCTTCTTTGTTTAAACCAGGCTGGTCTAGAATCCAGAGATCTGCCTGCTTCTTCCTCTAGTATGATGGGATTAAGGGATTAAGGGTGTGTGCTAGTATCACCCTGCTCAAATATTCCACTTAAATCCCAGATTTTGTGTCCCTGTAACCCAGAGAGCAACCTTGAACTGTAATGACAATTCAAAATCTGCCCAAAATCTTCAAAAATCTCTTATGTTTTAGTAATGCCAAACCAGAAAAATATCCTTTCTACCTCCCTATATCAAAGACATCTAAACAAAAATCAAGCAAAGAAACAACATTCCAAAAGCCTTGGCATGTCTAACCATGCCATCCCATGCTGCAATTAAAGCTTTATTCATTATTCCTTGGAATCTAGTTGCGACTGTATTTCACTGGTGGAACCTTCCCAGAATGTCCTGAGAAGCACCTTAAAGCCAGGGAGCTCTTAGCTCCAGCTGCCATCAATTTTGCCTTATTTATCAGGAAAGGCCTCCCTCCTTGCTTCATTGTCATTGTTGGCAATTTATCATTCCATCTGTAAATTCTTTCCTTTAAGACTATCCTAGTCTGAACTTTCTCAAAAAAGATACACAAAACCACAGTTGTCAGGGTAAAAATCATTTGCATGCTAAGAGGAACAAACTCAATTGGAATACAAATGTGTTGAGGCATTATGAATTCCTCTCTTTTTAATCTAGGCAGTTATTTCTGCTCTCAAATTCTGTTTAGAAGGCTGCCAGCTTTTTAGTACATAAGGAGAGCTAAGCCTTAGCTCTCAGTCTTTGCTGCAAGGCAACAGCTTTTGTTAAGGTAGCCACACCTTTGAAATGCATTTGAGTCTGGTTCCCTGCTCTTTGGCTAGGAAACCAGCTTTCACCAAGGAATTCTCACACTGTAAGCATGGATTCTAATTGCCCTAGTTGGACACCATATGTAAAAAGAAAAATATATGGCTAATTAAACTATTTAACCAGTATTTATATTAAATTGGTTGGGCAGCCATTAATTCTTATCCAGACATTATAAATGAGCACACACAGAGACACCACGTGGATTTTAACAAGCCTAGGCCTGAGTTGTGCAATCCTGGCCCATCTAAGCTAGCTCTTAATTCTATTGCCCAAATATGATCCCATATATACATACATCCCCCTGGACTGCCATTTTCCATGCCATTCCACATATTCCTGGCCATGTGGAATGAGGTTCTTTTCTCTAACCCATGGTGTGTGCCTGCTTCCTGCTGCTCCTGGCTGGAATGCTTTAATCCTCTGTCTAAAGCACAGGCTTCCTGCTCTAATCCCAGGAAGTCCCACTTTTCTCTGTCTTTGCCCAATCTCAGGTGTCGGTATTTTATTTAATCAATCAGATTCAATGTAAGTAACAGACAGCAAGCAGGACCAATTAATTAACATTTAGAATGCCCCAACAGAGTAACTATAAAGATACAGGGATAAGGGATACATGGGACAGAGATGCTGTGGGAATGCATGCTAGGGACTTATGAACCAGAAGGGGAAAATCCAATTCAAGGAGGTTGGTCATGGAAAAGTTTATATTAAATAAGGGGCCTGTATGGATTCTGGTCATACAACTTTTCACTTCTGTTCCATCCTCATTTCCCCTCTTCCCTAAACAGGAATAAAAGTTTAGATGTTACAACAGTAATTACTGAGAGATGGTGGTGTCTGAAGGACCATGGGAGAGAATAAATCACTATTAATAAAGTCATCTGGAAATTGTTACCAAGACATAAAATACAAAGACCTTCATCCACGTTGCAAGTGTCAGGATGTGTGCCTTACAAAAGTTATCATATAAATATGAATCACAACCACAAAACCCCTTAGAAAACCCAGCTTATTTGTGGATCAATTACTTCTGTAGTCAAGCCGTTCTCAAGCTTAGGTATTCATTAAAAAAATCAGTGGAGTTGGGTATTTTCTTAATATTTACAGATTTCTCTACATGCCCAAGTGAGGCATTTCAATTTTTTTAATGCTTATTTATTACTTCAAGTTACCTCTCCATCACAGTCCCCTCTCTACACCCCTCCAAGTCCCATCCTACCATCCTCTCCCCCTTCTCCCACCTATCCTACTCCTCCTGTGTGGGTTGTGTCTACATATCAGCCCCCACCAGTTCAGCAGTCTTATGAGAGCTAAGAGTTCTTCGTGCACTGGGGGCCTATATTGCAGCTCTACTAGGGCAAAGTGTCCCACTAACAGATAACAAAGTCTATGTTCCTATTCCTTTAGGTCTGTTGGCTGTAGGATAGTTATCCTGTACTAAATGTCTAAAGTCCAATTATAAGTGAATAGATGCCATGTGCATCCTTCTGAGTCTGGGTTAGCTCACTCAGGATGAACTTTTCTAGTCCCATCCATTTGGCTGCAAATTGCATGATTTCCTTGTTTCTGATGGCTGAGTAGTATTCCATTGTGTAATGTACCACAGCTTTTTTTATCCATTTGTCAATTGAAGGACATCTGGGTTGTTTACGGTTTCTAGCTATTAAAAATAAAGCTGCTATGAACATAGTTGAAGAGATGTCCTTGTGGTTTGGTGAGGAATGATTTGGATGTATAACCAGGAGTGGTATGGCTGGGTCTTGAGGTAGAGCTATTCCAAGTGTTCTAAGATATCGCCAGACTGATTTCCATAGTGGTTGCACAAGCCTGCACTCCCACCAACAATGGAGGAGTGTTTCCCTTTCTCCACAACCTCACCAGCATGTGCTGTCATTTGAGCTTTTGATCTTAGCTATTCTGATAGGTGTGAGATGGAGTCTCAGAGTCATCTTGAGTTGCATTTCTCTGATGATTAAGGATGTTGAGCATTTCTTCAAGTGTCTCTTGACCATTAGAAATTCCTATTTTGTGAATTCTCAGTATAGTTCTGTTTCCCATTTTCTGATTGGATTATTTGGTTTCTTGGTGTTTAATTTCTTGAGTTCTTTATAAATTTTGGATATTACCCCTCTGTTGGTTGTGGGGTTGGTAAAGATCTTTTCCCAATCTGTAGGTTGCTGTTTTGTTCTAATGACAGTGTCCTTTGAGACATCTGAATTTTTAAAAAGTCACAGTTTTTTGTTTTTGTTTTTTTCTGTTTTTTTTGAGACAGGGTTTCTCTGTGTAACAGCCCTGGCTCTCCCAGACTCACTTTGTAAACCAGGGTGGCCTCACACTCACACAAATCCTCTTGTCTTTGACTCTTGAATGCTGGGATTAAATGCGTACGCCACCATGCCCGGCTAAAAAGTGACTTTAAAAAAAAATCACTGGTGATTCTAATAATCCACACTTTGAAAAAAATATTATAAGACCTTTAGAGGGGTTGGAGAGATGGCTTAGCAGTTAAGAGAACTGGCTGTTCTTCCAGAGGAACCGGGTTCAAATCCCAGAACCCACATGGCAGTTCACAATTGTCTGTAACTCCTGTTTCAAAGGATCTGACACTCTCACACAGACATATATGAAATCAAAACACCAGTGTACATAAATATATATAAATTATTAAAAGATAAAGACCTTTAGAATATAAAGGATAAAACATTGGAGTTAAATTGTCTGCTGTCCATTGTCTCTCTCTCTGTCTGTCTCTCTCTGTCTCTCTCTCTCTCTCTCTCTCTCTCTCTCTCTCTCTCTCTCTCTCTCTCT
>CAJQZJ010032464.1:14741504-14768776 GCA_907164525.1 Lophiomys imhausi
GGGGGATGGGGACCGAGCTAGCTCTGCCTCGGCTAATGGTCATTGGCCTGGGGCTTTGAAACCATTGCCTGTCCTGCTAATGACACGTCCAGTTCTCGTCTACCAGCCGTGGACGCCGGGCTGCCGTTCCTGGGGTTGGCTGGCGGGCACTGGGGTACTTTCCCTGCACGGGGAGGGGCGCTCTCGGCCATCCCTTGGGGCTGCCCACTCGCGACGTGGGCTCCCCACGCGCGTCCTCTACCCTGCGCGCCGCCGCCACCTCTGCTCGCGCGACTTTTGTAGCCAGCCTACGGCCAGGGGGCGCGGGGGTCCCCGGAGCGGACATCTCCGCGCGACCACCGGGCGCCCGGCCCCACACGCTCCACGCCGCGCGGTCCAAGCCTGGAATGGCAGCGCGGGGCCGGGCGGCGGCGATGCCTCCCTGGGGGGCAGCAGAGGCAGCGGCGGCGGGATCTTCGCCGGGGCCCGCGGGAGGAGGAGGAGGAACGGGAGGAGGAGGAATGGGAGAAGGAGGAGGGGAAGGAGGAGGAAGAGGAGGCGAGGGAGGCGGTTTTTCTGCCCAGACCGCCGCCAGTTCGAGCGGGCACGGGCACAGGGACACCCTACTCGTTGCTCCTGCGTTGTGGAAAGGTGTTTAGCAGACTTTTACGCCCGGAGTGTGGGATTTGCACTTCATTTTTTTTCCTTCCCCCTCTTCCCCAAAGCAAGATGGACTCTATTGCCTTTCTCTTTCTCCCTCTACCTCTGCCTCTGTCTTGTCAGCCTTAAAGATCGACATTTTGTACTAAGATGCAAAGTTGATGGTGACCAGCAACAAAGCCTGGGTTGGATCCCTCCCTTCCCTTCTCCCTCGGCGATTCCTAGCCTCCCCCACCCCGACCTCGCCGACCTGGTGGCCTGAGCTTGCTGTCGTGGGCTCTGGAGAATGTGTTTCCCCAGGTCGACTCTGATCTCCAGTCTCGGGATTGTGACCCAGCCAGACTGTTGGGAGCTGGCTGTGGCTGCCCAGGTCTGCAGGGCTGAGGGCTGTGATACCTGGACCCGCTGCTGCCATGCCTCCTCAGGCTGGCTGGCTCCTGGGCACAGCGAGGCACGGAGGAGTGCCTATCCATCTTTAAGATTTGGTTACTGGTGTATTTGCCCAGGGGGTGGTGGTCACTTGTGCAAGTTGACGAATGATCGTGATGTGGGCTTTGCTGTTCAGAACGGATCAACTTTCTGCTTTGTACAGACAGGGAGTAGGAAGCAAGGTTCTGGGGCGACCCTGGAATGCCAGCTGGGCTGCCCTCACCCGCTTTCAATACCAGAAGATGCTTTCCCTTTCTGCCCTTGCAGGAGGGTGGAGACAGGCAAGGGGCTGATGTGGAGTTGTGCTCCTGGGTTTTGTGCCCTTCCTTCATTGAACTGTACTCTGTAAAACCTTCCCATCCTGATGATGTGCCTTTATGTGCTCCTTGCAGGTCACTATCATATGACAAAGGCTGTGCTGCAATTCATCCTCCTCCCTGTGTACTTCCCATTTACCTTCCCGGGTAAGTATGCACACTCTTGAGAGAGGGAAATGGGTGGCTGTTGGTAGTGACAGAATGGTCATTATTAGATGATTATTGGAGTTTAATACCCCCCTCCCCAAGCTTGTCTCACTGAGTTTTTCACAGCAAAACTCAGGATTTCTAGTCTTTACAGTTCAGCTGCGGTTTATTGACAGTTCGAGTTAGTCTAAATGTTTGTTTCTTGTTCACCTGCAAGTGTCACTTGCACACTAATTGTCAAATACACAGTTTTGGTAATGAAGTTTTGCACAGAGTTGAAGGCCTAGTAAATTTGTCAGTCAGTAATATAGAAAGCTTGTAATGTATGAATAGACGTATTAAAAACCCAAGGCAGCGCCATAAAGAGGACTTCTCTCATTATGTGATGTGCTCACTTTCTCCCGGACTCTCATCTTCTGTGGTACTCAACAGTTACTTTTGGGTTGGGGAAGGTTGTATTGAGGTAGTGCAGTAAATCTTTTAATGTACAAGCCTGATTCAAAATTGATCCTACCTTCCATAAGGATTTATACAATTGGAGAAATTAGGAGCGTTTTACTAGTCTTGTACCTAAAACAAACATCTACTCTGAGATTTATTGTTAACTGCCATTTTCAGATATACACCTCCCAAATCTCCGAAATGGAAAATTCTGCAAAATATGTCTGGGGTAAAAGTGTCCGAAAGTTTGTGAGAGATAACAAGTGTAGTAAAAACAGGATTTGCACAACATTAAAGAGCAACCTGGTGTTTGGAAACTACAGCAAACTAATTAGCAAGTTTGTTCCTCCACTCCAAAAGTATATTGAGTTGCTGATGATCTAAGAAAATTAGCTGTACTGAATTGTATAAATCCAACTGTGGAGCTTAAAGACAGTACATAGACAATTTAGAAGTTGTGCTTTGTGAATGAAAATGAACTGTATTCAGTTTTCCATGAAAGAAAACTTAGGATTCTTGCCTTTCTTGTTACCTGATTGGCTAGATGGGGTATTGTATATATTAATACCATATGTTAGTGTTAAACTGATTAAGTTTGAAAATCAGGCCTTTGTGGTAGTCCTTAGCCAGTAACAAATATACTTAGACATTACTGGGTACTTTAGGTGATCTAAATTTTGTAGGATTTTTTTTTTTGAGGAATATATTACATTCATCCTCACAGTTAGGTGTTTCCTTCAATCAGAGATCTCATAATGTCATATATATAATGGACCAACTGGAGTGATCATAACGTGATTATTTTGTAAGATGAATTTAGTATGTACCACAATATGTGCATTTCAGTATTGCTGATTTTTTAAAAATATTTTTTCTTTTTCCCATATGGCCATAGATTCAGATTACTACTGTTTTCTAAAGAACATCCCATTTACACACAAACCTACATTGTGTTCACTGTGGCCAACATTTGATGTTACTTTCCCTTCTGGAAATGTATTTGACCAATTCAGAAACTTAATATGAGAATCAATACCAGAAATAAGCAATCTGATCAGCTCTTGTACTTCTTCGAGATAGCAAATGACTTTTTCATTAAAACAGGGTTCTCAAGAACTATCTTTGAAGTTAATACAGGTACTGTAATAGTGTAAAACTTGCAATGGGGATCTTTCAAAGTCACCTTGCCATGAATTACCAGTTGTTCCGATCCACAATGTGTTTACTGGATGTGAGTCTTTACTTATCAAAATAGGAATTTAAAGAAGTTTCTGTTTCTGCATCATCAAGAGTTTCCAAAATTCTCTTATGCTGCATTATTTATTAAATTCTGAAACTGAAGCTCTTATTTCATTTCACATAAAATGCCAGATATTAAAAGGGTGGCTTATCTGTGTTGTTTCATGGTGCTAAATCTTTGGAGTACTGGGATGGATTGAGGAAATCTTCCATTATAGATTTAGGTATCTTACAAGCTTTACAATTTTGAGACTTAGTAAATTCATCTTTATCTTTGGATCTGATTTAAAAAATATTAGATTTATGAGTTAATTAAATGGCTTTGCTTTTAATATAGAAGGGACAATGAGCCTGAAAATAATGTGTAATTTGGCAGCTATACTAATAAAACCACATTTCAGTAAAATTACAAACATTTTCCAATGCATACTTGAAGTGTATGTTTTCCTTACTTCATTAAGAGCGTAGGTAACAGCAAGGTCCACACCTTTAAAAGAGCCTGGCTGTGAATATCAATTTTATGTAAGAAATTTTTATTTGAAGATTGCCTCAAATAAAGAATGATTCCTGACACACCCTTACAGAAGAACCAAATAACTATTGGGAAAGTTTCAGGACAGAGGTGCCTCTTTTTGCTGTAATAAAATAAATCACCCAGTTTCTTCTTGGTGTCTCATAAAAGTGCTCACTGTGCTCCAAGTTGTGATAAATTAATTTAGATGCTTAATTTTGATGAACTGCCCCATCAGCAATATAGGAATATCAGTGAGTTAGGTGTTAAACAGGTACTTAGCTCAAAAAAGACACTTTGTTGAACTTGTACTTTGTGTCTTGTTTACTAACTCATCACCAAGGGCGGCTTTTGAAATAGGCTCGACTGCTATGATAGCTCTCCCGTGCTTTGTGTCAGATGTTTCTATATTTTTGAGTCACATATAGCAAAGTTTGAGTGTACTTTTACCCAGTATGCATAGTTGATCATGTTAACATTTTGAAGGCTATCATTCCTTGGAATACCAGTAAATTCATGGTGTATCATCCTAAAGCTGTCCAGATTTACCTAGGAAATCTTCATGTTAGTGGGGATCCTTGTCATTTTTTTTCCTTTCAAAGAAAGAATATGGTAAGTATTGAAACAAATGCCAGTTAAGCAAGAGCATGCTTAGGAAGGCAAGCAAGTAAGGACTTCTATCTAAAAATATAAATAGAAGATGAGAATATGAGGGAATGAAAGACTTAACAGATTACATTCCATGGAGTATTTGACTTATCCACCAGGATATATAGTTAAATTATACCAATCAGTTTAAGGATCTAGTGGTGAAATAACTCCAAATAGTGAGGAGATTGGATAAAAAGGAAAACAAACAAAACAAAAGAAAGGGAAAGTAATTAAGAGTGAGAAAACTCAAAATATTACAAAATGTTGGCTAACTAATTTTATGAGTAGTTAAGCACAGACCTCAGAAAGACTCAGGGGTTATGACAGAAACCCCTGGAATGAAATAACTTAGATCTTAAAAATGACAGAAGTTTTATATATATATATACATACATATATATTTGTAAAATAAATATTGAAATAACTTATTTAAAAGGAGAAATGAAGGTAAAACAGATGCATTTTTTAAAGGTATTTGACTGAGTTGTATGCAATACAGTTTTACTTCTCAAACAGCAGACAGTATATGTGGTACCCTCTGATATTTTATGTCTCTATAGAATCTTTAAGAATTGCATTTGTTCTAAGCTATTTTATTAAACAAAAGCATTGAGTATTATCCCCTAAACTGATTTTACAACTTATTGTTTGAAAATACCAATCTTGAATTTGTGCTAAAAATGGCGACATCATTACCAGATATTCTGATTTGGTGATCCCCAGAAACTTAGATTTTAACCAGTACAGAAGGTGATTTTGAAGTAGGTGGGAAGGACTTTGAGAAACTTTGGCATAATGGACCTAATGCTAAAGACTGAACAGTAGTTGAGAGTGTGGCCTGCTGAGGTCTGTTCCAGCTCCCCAGATTTAAGCTGTGTTCCAGTGTGCTCAGTGCAATGCTGATAGAGCTCTCATGACTGTGAATATCCCTGTATAAGTGTGTGCACGACAAGAAACAGAGGCTTTATGCACAAAGAGCCTTGGATTCTACTCTGTTCTCTTTGTTGCAGACAACTTGAGGGACTTAGAGCTTGTCACCTCAAGCTTTAAAACCTCTGTTATTGTATGTGCAGAATGTAATTACTATGCAGCAGTGTGAGAACTGCACAAGACAATAAATTGATAATGTTTCTTAGTTGTAATCAGCACTCAGTATATATAGTACCTGTGTTTTATTGGATAAGTAATTAGGGAATGAAATAATAATAATAATAATAATAATAATGCTAATAATAATAGCCAGGAAAAACAAAAGGCTACAGCGTGCCATAGTGGTTTATGGATCTGGGGAAAGTCTGTCTAACATCTTTAAAAAGGTAGAGCCTGTTTTTGGGATATAGCTCTGTGGTAGAATACTATATGTACAAAGTTCTGGCTTTGGTCCACTCCTCCTGCCCCACTCCCACCAACCAAAGGCATAACATAGGACAAGAGGACAAGAAGACAAGAAATGACTTCTCATATTTCCAGGTGGTTAGTTGGGAGAACATTGAACCTTTTTTTCCCTGATAACTTTTTGCATGTTGGGATGCCTTAGAATTTAGGTGTTCTCAACCTGTGGGTCAAGACCCCTTTGGGAGGTCACATATCAATCAATATCAACTGACTCATAGCAGTAGCAAAATTACAGTTATGAAGTAGGAATGAAATTATATGATTGGGGGTCACCACAACATGAGGAACTGTATTAAAGAGTCACAGTATTAGAAAGGTTGAGAAGCACTGCCTTACAGCATATGTTATTAAACGTCCATTAAGACTCATGATTGAGGTTTACATATGGGCATTATGATTCCCTGTAGTGATAGGTAATTTTTTGCAGGGCCTCTTACCTAGTACTCGGTCCTTGAACTATATCCTAAGCGTGCTGTGGGTTTGTATAGAGGGTCTCTGTGTGATAAAAACCACTCCTTTTGTTAATTTGAGGCCAGCTTTGTCTACAGAGCAAGTTCCAGGACAGCCAGGGCTGTTGCATATAGGAACCCTGTCTTGAAAAAAAACTCCTTTCTTTATCAAGAAGATGTATCATAGTAGTAACAATGATATAAGACTCTTAAATCTACTCATGGACACACATGTAAAATTGCTTATAAACGATGAGACTTTATTCTAGCTAATTACTCAGGGCATCTTTATAAGCCATTGAAATTAACTTTCTGTCAAGATAAATTTTAGTGCTTATTAAGTTACATTGCAGAGCATAACAAAAGGAAGGACAAGCTAAGGAGAGGTAAAACCCAAAAGTAGGGGAAACAAAACACAAGCTCAAATGCAAAGAAAATATAGGAGGTAAGTATGAGGGTTCTCAACAGTGTCATTGTTTTAATTTTACACATTCATTTTTTGGGGTAGACTCAATAATCATTTATTTAATTTATGTGAATGAATTAAATTAAGTAACTTTTGTATTTCCTAAGTTTTTTATTTCCTAAGTATTGCCAGGAACTCTTTCCCATTTTATGAATTTTAATTTGTCACATGTCAAAAACTTCAATAAAATAATAAGCTTTGTATATTTTGAAAATCTCTTTGTGCTTTCGTATGTCTTGGATATAGATTCACATTATTGAAAAAGTAAAGATTTTGGTTTTTTACTCAAAACTTTGATATCAGTATTTATTTGGCACCAAAACCTAACCCTGTCATGGGGTTGTTCAAGTAATTTTCAAGTCCACTTGCATAGCAATATATATTTATTGTTTGCTTTATTGTAATCTAGCTAGGAATTTTAGATAGTACATGCTGTGTGAAGCATTTTACTTTATCACAACCCACGAAAACCCCACAAAAGTCTGACTCTCGATTTGTATATAGAGGCACAGACTTTAAATAAATAAGTCATGTGGTCCTATAGAATAAAGTTCTTAGGCCACGGGCTGAATTATTGACTTTCTCTACCTGTTGTGGTCCTATAGAATAAAGTCCTTAGTCCACGGAGTGAATTATTGACTCTCTCTACCTGTTGTGGTCCTATAGAATAAAGTCCTTAGTCCACGGACTGAATTATTGACTCTCTCTACCTGTTGTGGTCCTATAGAATAAAGTCCTTAGTCCACGGACTGAATTATTGACTCTCTCTACTTGTTGTGGTCCTATAGAATAAAGTCCTTAGTCCACGGACTGAATTATTGACTCTCTCTACCTGTTGTGGTCCTATAGAATAAAGTCCTTAGTCCATGGACTGAATTATTGATTCTGTTTAGCCACAGGGGACATCTTTCTACCGACTTTAGTCTGGGATCATCCTCCTGGTCATGTTGATTTCACTACAAAGTTATAGCTGCTTCTTTCGTCTTTCTTCTCTCTCCTTTCCCTTCCTCCTTCCTCCAATCTCCCTTTGAGCCTTTACTCAATAATACTTCCTGTAAATATTTTTAAATGAGAATATGGAGGTAAATTTATTTTTAAACTTTTATTTTGATTTAAAAATTTTATAGGTTTCGAGTCATTGTAGTATTTAATGCTGCTCATATAATAAAATTGTTGGTACATGGGTTTGAGACTTGTAAAGGTTCCTATATGTAAGTGTCAATTAGGACAGTGTTAGGAGGATCCTTTAGCAGGGCTGTGTGAAATAAAGACACCTGTTGTTTTGATAAAGTAGATTGAACCAAACTCCCTATTTTTTCTTAGTTCTGAAGGTCATAGGATGGCTAGTAGTTTGATTGATACTGGAAAGCTGGGTGTGTTTTGTGGAATGGTGTTTCAAGTTGTGGTTTATACTGGGAGGAAGAGAGAAAGCTGACTTGTTATACAGTATTACTTTTACTAAACTTTCAGAAGAGAAATGTCTCTGTTTTAGTGACAAAGAAACCAAGTCTCAGGATAAGTAATTTGTCTGAGGTTACACAGCTAGGGAGGGATTTTGTCAGGTATAAGACTGCCAGTGTGCAGTATCGTGGTCTCCTGGGGCATCGTATATATTTACCTGCCATTAGGTCCGCATTCCAAGAAGCTAGACATGAAAAGGTTTGGAGAAAATTTCCACCAAGAAGTCCCCAGGTTTTCTTTCTATGAAAAGAGAAGTCTTCGTTCTGAAATGATAGAACTCTATTCTTTATCACTTTTAAAGGAATTATGTGAGAAGGTCTCTGATGAGACCTAATGTAAATTTTAATGCATAAGATTACTGTGAAACGCAGAAGCAGCCCAAACTTAGTTTACAAACTACTCAACTTTCTTTTCATTGCTTTGTCTAGTATGGAAATGCCCATAGCCATTTTGTTTTTAATATTTACAATTTCTATCACACATCACTAGAAATCTTTGCTTTTTTTGTGAGCAGTTGACTTTTCTTAACTGAGTAATATGTGATGTTTTTGTTCTGGAGTTTTTAAATACCTAATTAGTGAATATACTTTACTAGAGGAATTTAACAGTATAACATGGAGAGTATTATAGTTTTCTAACCTTTACTTTGAAAGAATATTCAATATTAGTGGAAAAATTAGCGTATTTTATTGCCAGGCTTTTGTATCTGAATGCTTGTTGATCAAACATGAATTATGTGTAGAGTTAGAAGTTTCAAATTCATCAGTTTTTGAAACTGGGTTGAGATATGTGTCTCCCTTTATTTTGTCTAAGAAACTCATTTCTATTGTGATAAGTAGAATATATTATATAAAACAAAAGTTTTCCTAGAAAATGTTTGTGTGTAAAAATATAAAGCAACATATTTTTTTCTAAGATCCATATTCATATGAAATCAGTCCCTCTTTTTAAAGACTTCTTTTTATGTGTATGAGTGTTCTGCCTGAATGGATGTCTTGTGCCACATGTACTACCATATTCCATGCTGGTGGAGGCTGGAAGAGGGTGTCAGATACTCGGGAACTGGACTTATAGACGTTTTGAGCTGCATGTGGGTGCTAGTAACCAAACCCTGGCCATCTGCAAGAGCAGTTAGAGCTCTTACTGCTGAATATCTCTCCAGCACCCCCCCCCTTTTTTTTTTAAAGACAAGGTTTCTCTGTATGTTCCTGGCTATCTATCTTGTAACTCACTCTGTAGACCAGGCTGGCTGTGAACTCAGAGATCTTCCTGCCTCTGCCTCCCAAGGCAGAGGTCTGTCTCTCCACCCAGCTAGGTTGTGTGTGCTTTTTCTTTGTTTTTGTTTTTGTTATTTTGTCTTTTTTTTTTTGTTCCTTCAGAGTTGAGAACTGAACCCAGGGCCTTGCGATTGCTAGGTAACTGCTCTACCACTGAATTAAATCCCAACCCCTTAATTTTTTTTTTTAAGTCTGAAAATTCAACACTCAGACTAGTTCAATTATAAAAGATTGTAAGTTTGACTTTTTCTTCTTACATAGCTCCCTTTTCACCTTATTCCTGAAACTTGTAAATAACATATTTTAGTAAAACAGCATTTGTGGGTCATCATCTTATTAGAATATTGCTTTTGTTGAATCGCTCAAATAATATTTTACCAAAGGTGCTGGCTTTCCATTGATTGTTTCACTCACTATCCCCACTGCTTTCATACTGTTCTTACTCAAGTAGTAGCTTGTAACTTGAATTAGTTTAATTTATGATAATTTAAACACTCCTTTCTCCTTGATATCTTAAGTTATACTCGAACAACAGTATTTTCCAAATAAAGAAATTTGCTCAAGTGCTGATGAGATTTAACTAGTTAAAAACTCTTGTCAGTTTAAATCAACATTTATGGATCAAATACCTACCATTTGTTGGATGATACTTGATCTGGACTTGGGAAATATAAAAGTAAATATAAAATAATCCTTGTCCTCAAAGCAAACATTGTAATCAGAAGATGTAAATATCTATCATATACATTAATTCTCAGTAATTGTTATAATAGATGGGTATACAATAGTCCTAAGTAAGTACCAGTGAAAAATAGATCAGTTATAGCACAGGAGTATGTATATGTGGGAGACTTCCTTCCTATGACACTTGTCTTTGTCCTAATAGTCATTAATTATAAAACTAATTTGAGCACTGGCATCTATTTTTAAAAATCAAGTTTATAGTTTAGTTTTGGCATATGTCTAATCTCAGCATTTGTACAACAGAGATTTTGGAGGATGATGACAAATTCCAGGCCATTTTAGTGTACATAATGACTCCAAGGCAGTTGGGGTACATAATGAGACCCTTTCTCAAAAACCAAACCGAATCCAGAAACAAACACCACTCTCAATTAATGCTACTACCCGAGAGGCAATGGCAGCCAGATCTCTGTGAGTGCAAGGCCAGCCTGGTCTACAGAGTGAGTTCTAGAGCAGCCATGGCTGTTACCCAGAGAAGCTGTGTTGAAATGAAACAAATCAAACCAAACCAAACAAAAACCAAATTTGTAATGTTATTTTTAAATTTTATTTAAATATCACTGTATCCCTGTGATAGATTTATAAGGCTACTAACTTGGTACCACTTAAAGTTCAGAGTTGTACTTTAGTCAGGTTTTAAGACTTTGCTTCTTTAGTTATTGCTATTAATGTCATAATCTGTAGTGATACCATGATTGAACAGAAGTGTTTGTGTAGTATCTCAGAGAGGATTCCATATGCACCAGTGCTAAAAGGATGACTAATAGAATAGTCACTTTGAACTAGATGTAAAAGGACAAGAAGACATACCAGTGCAAATACGTACTACAGTCTTAATACTTTCGCTTAGATCAATCATGCTGGTTAGCAATAAGTTAATAACATTTCTAGTTCGAGTATTTACATGGAGTCTACAGAAGTCCATGAGAGATTGTGCCTAGTTCCTCCATCAAGTAGTTTTCAGGTTTCCCAGATGTTCTCAACCTGTACTTAGATTTATAATTTCTTATTTAGGAAGCTGTGATCTGGCAGGCACTCCCGTTTGGTACTTATTTTCATTTATTTATAATGAATAGGGGTGAGCTTATAATTGTGGTTGTTGTATATTTTCACGTAGTTTCATTTGTGGCCCTCTTCTCAGAGAAATCAGGTAACTTCTCTCTCAGCCCAGTATAGAGTGAACTTTGTTTCTAAAATACTGTACTCAGTGTTCCCAGTTGTCAGCTTTGGGTGCTTTTATAACAAATATATTCAAAAATGGTATCATAAGGAAGAAGCTAATATAGGAAAATAGTTCTTTATAAAGTCACATCATGGATAATGACTGTAATGTTTTTATCAGAATAGTAAGGAGGAAAGAAGCACAGCGATTAATAATCTGTGAGTCTTTTTTCCAGTCTCTGTTTTGGAGCCATTTGGCTTCATTAAAGAACAAGCATTAAATCTTATTATTTCCCAAGCCTCCTGGAAATAATGAATGTCTTTACAAGTCTCATCTGTAGACACGTTCTGATCTTATTTGGTGCTGGAAAAGCTCAAGACCCAGCACACTTACTCATATTTGTGTAAGTCTGGGTTTTGTTTTACATTTATGATTTTCTACTTAAGATCTCTGTGTAAATAATGCAAATTACACACATTTTCTGTGACTTGAAAGGCCTTGAACGGGATCACTCTGTATACACAGAGCTATGCCTCTGAGGACACACTCACATGAGTGATGAACTTACCATGTAAAACTGTTGGCATGAACCATTTGCTTCCCTTTTAATTTCCTTAAATGGGGTCCTATGTATTATTCCTGATACACAGACTTCAAATACATAAGTAGCCTTTGAGCGCAGTGTGGAGATCTTAAGAACTAGGAAAAATATGTACCGTTCTTCACTAAGTAAATGACTTTCTAAAAAGTTTTGATTCGGTTTTTCAAAATAGAAAAATAGTTCCTGTTGACATCATTTTAGGATGCCTCATGTTTATTTCTAACTGATAACTCACTTAGTGGCTACTGGTTTTACATAATGAAGTTTTATCCCTCAATCTTAAGGTAATCGATGTTTTCTAAAATCTGTATTGGGGAACTGTGTAAATACAGTTTTATTTTACTAGAGGCATCACAGTACCTGATCTCAAATTATACTATAGATAATAATAATAATAATAGCTATATTATTAATAACTACAATACCCCAACAGTGTAAAAAGACACATAGACCAATGAAATAAAATAGAGAGCCACAAAATGAACCTATACATACAGCCAGCTAATTAAAAAAATCATTCACTTAATGTTTGTGTGTGTGTGTCTCTGTAAGTGCATGCGTACATGTATTGCACACGTCTAGTGCAGAGGCCAGAAGAGGGCCTCTTATACCCTCCTTTCACTCTTTGTCTGTTTCTTTGGATCAGGGTCCCTCTCTGAGCCTCAGGCTTTCATTTTCTACGCTATGCCAAAAGTCAGAAATACCCTCCCTTGAAGCTGGGGTTACAGGCATGTAAAGAACCCCTGACTTACTGCACCAGATCTATGATCCAAACCACACTTCATAATTGTATAGCAAGTGCTTTTAATTGCTGAGCTATTTCTAGAGACCCCACTTTATTTTTGAGAAATATAAAAAACAGGCATTAGAGAAAAGACAGCCTCTTCAACAACTGGTGCTGGGAATTTTGAATGGCCACACACAGAAGAATAAAGTTACATTCTTTTTTTTTTTTTTTTCGAGACAGGGTTTCTCTGTGTATCCTTGGCTGTCCTGGACTCAGTTTGTAGACCAGGCTGGCCTCGAACTCACAAAGATCCGCCTGCCTCTGCCTCCCAAGTGCTGGGATTAAAGGTGTGCACCACCACCGCCCAGCTTAAAGTTAGATTCTTATTTCTTACTCTGTATAAAATGAATTCAAGATGGATCAAAGATTGAACATAAGGTAGAGACTGCAACTGCTAGAGGAAAGCACCAGTAAGCACTTCAAGATAGGGAAGAACTTTCTGAAAAGGTCTCCAGTAGCACAGGAAATAATCCCAGCAGTTGACAAAATGTGCTTACATGAAGGTATCTTCTACACTGCTAACAGTCACAAAGTGGAGGGACAGCCTATAGAATGAGAAAACAACATCTGACTGTACAAAGAATTCCAAAATATAACATCAAAACCCATATTAACTGTTTAATAAATGGCCAAATGAATTGAACAGTTTTTGAAAGAAGAAATAGAATTGGCCAATGTATGTTTGAAGAATTATTCAACATCCTTTGTCAGTCATCAGGAAAATGCAAATTAAAACTGCATTGAGATTTTGTCTCACCTGAGTCAGAATAGCTATTGTGAAGAAAACAATGACAGCAAATGTTGGTGAGGATGTGGGAAAGAGAAACCCCTTATACTAATGGAGTTGTAGTCTGGTACAGCTATAATGGAAATCAGTATGGAAGTTCCTCAAAAAAACTGACAGTGGAACCACTGTATGGATCTTGTTATACCACTCTGGGTAGCCCCTAGGAGAAATCTGTATGTCACAAGAATCCACAAAGATCCATGCTTATTATTTATTACTGTGCTGTTTAAAGTAGTCAATGTGGAATCAGCTTGGATGCCAACTAACAGACGAATGAATAAAGGATATGGTATGAATATATAGTGGAGGTTTTTCTTTCTTTTTTCAGTTGTAAAGAATATAGTTTTTGCAGGAATATGGCAATGAAGATAATCATGTTCAAAGAATTCAGATTCAGATGAATGTCATGTTCCTTCACATATGAATGAAAGTAAGAGAGGAGGAATGAACTAAGGGAGGGCAGAGGGGTGAACAAGAGAAGGCAATGGAGGCAGGGGACAAAATATCATACTTTCATGGAGTCTAGATTTATCTACATATGTTTTTATAGATATACATGAGAGCAAAAGGGAGACAATTTTTAGGGAAGAAGGGGCCAGTGAGGAGAGGATAGAGGGGTAGTGGATGTGTGAATATGAGCAAGGTATAATGATACATATGTGTGAACATGTCATAATGAAAAATTAATAATGAAGAATAGTTTTTGCAGAACAAAAAAAACAGTGGCTCTTGTCTTAAAATATTTCTAATGCAGTAATAATATATACCCACCTTGAAACAAAGTTAAGGGCTCATAATATCCATCGGTTATAGGGCTAGTGGATATAGAGTGATAAAACATGATTAGAAAGGAAAATTAGGGTGGACTTGGACTATAAGTTTGCTTGCATAGTCATCTCTAATCATCTCCTCAGAACACTTTTATAAGGGGAAATGGACCAGTAGAGAACCCAAGTTAATCCTTCGTGGGCCAAATATCTCACCCCAAATATATGCTCATCTCAGGTTTAAAAATGTTCTTGTCAGTAAAAGAATTCCAGCAAATATCCTTGATGTCTTTATATTTATTTATAAATTGCACGTAATAGGTTATTATACAACAAAGTAAAAGATTAGAAAGTTTCAAAGATCAACTTTATAAAAAAATTCTTGTTTTTCCTCTCATTTCAAATAGACTGTCTCGTTTATATGTTGGGATTTGAGAACCTCACTCTAGAAACCACTTATCAAGACTGGGCAGTGCCATACCAATTTTGAGTTGTGTGAGGATCAGGGGCTTTGCCTTGTTGATTGTGGTTTCTGTTAGCATAAAGAACATGGCAGGGGCTCCAGAATACTATTAAATGGATATGTAAATCAGGGTGTTTGCTAAGGTAAGGACAGAGTGTAGCTCAAGTATGAGGAATCTGGTAAGAAAGAGGCCTGTTTTTTTATTGCTGTAGTTTTTTGTGCCTCTAAAAGTGCCTGCCACACAGAGATTTAGTAGATACTAGCTTCGAGCATAGACATGCTGAGATGTAGCTTAGTCTGAGGTGTCTGGCAGAGGCCGCAGGTTGATGGGTGCTATGAAAAGTTTCAGGACAGTGTATGGAGACAGATTCGTTATAGGTAGGTGGAATGATCAGCTTGTAGGGGTTAGAGAGCTAGTAAGAATGTCTCCAGGGAATGGCTTTAGAGACCTCAGATCTTAAAGGTAAAATCGAGACTGTCTTAGACATTGAGATCTGATTTTACTCATCTTTGTGTCCTGTGTGGTATGTGTTCTAGGATGTGGTTAGTAGGTGTCTGATTAATTTTTGTTGAATTGGTTTGGAACTGCACATTGTGTATAGGTGTTTCCGGCTTAAAGGAGCGGATGAGAGGCCTGTAAATGAATGCTCTTCTGCCAGAGCTGCCCACATGGAAGTGCTTGGTGACCTGAACTGCTCTGATCCTGTTCCTTCTTCCCCAGTACTAAAACTAGGTCATGTGTCATCCCAACTTTGCACTATCACAAGTAGGAATGAATTTACTTGCAAATACATTTTAGAGAGTTACTTTACATTTTCTCTACTGCTTTGGAATTACCGTAAGCAGACTTTTTTTTTTTTTTTTTTTAAAGGTGGTGGAAGTTTCTAGCTAGATTCTGCTCACCTGTACCATCAACCTACTTCTTCGTACTCAGAGTATTTTTGAGCTCCTGTCATGGTCTAGGTGCTGACCTCCTGGAACTTCCTAACCTTGGAGTGACAATTTTCAGTTGCCTTTGTATTATTGACTGATGTCAGAGGTGGGGAAAACAGACATTTATCTCTCGGAGAAGCTGTGCCTTTAGCTTTCTCCTTTAGAAACACGAACGCAGTCCTTTCCTCTGTCGTACCTGATCAACACAGGTACATGTTTATTTAAAGCAGTTTCACATCTGCACACGAAATAAGCTGCAGTATTCTAATTTGCTTTTCTAATGCCTAGTAGCAAATGCAGGAAGTTCCCTATTTGTTGTCTTACAAAGACAGCCTAGTCTGCCCAGGCTATCCATAACAGAATGCAAATTTAATTTCTTCTCAGAGATCCTCTTGCCTCTTTGGTATGATCTCCAAGTAATAGTTAAGACAGCTCTGTTCTTATCTTGTTAGTCATTAAGTTATCAGATCTTTATTACGAGGCTGTAACCCTTGCTACTACTGCGCTGTGGTAAACTATTGCACTTGGTGTAACTTAGAGCCGTGTTGTGATTTAATTTACTGATCCTCTTGCACTTAAGAACCTTCTGCGAGGTGGCTAGTAGGACATTATTCCCATTTCACAGACAAAGTTGTGTGCTTAAAATTAGTGGCTTGACTCAGGTGACTGAGTTTGTACTGGCTCCCCTGAGGGCAAGATTTACATATTCTAGCCATTCTTCTAGAGAGCTCCCCCTGTGCAAGACAGACTTTGTCTTTTTGAGCTAAGTTTCCTCCCTCTTATTTTAAACTTGTTTAGATTACTGTCATCTCGAACATCAGGGGGTTAGGGAAAATATGCTTTAGTTGTTTATGTTATAAGGCATGAAAAATATCAGTGAAATGAATCCTAAATTTCTGATTTGCTTAGGTGTATTTGTACATTTAAATAAGTGTTTAAAGTAGTGTGAAAGGTGTGTCCACTGGCAGCATTTTTTAGAGCATAAGATGTGAAATAAAAGGACCATATACTGACAGAGAAAGAGCTTTGAGTACGTATATGTTAGGACCACCTCACCCCACTGTCTTTCTCTCTTTCTTTTTTTCTTTTTCTTTTCACCTGCCTCTGCCTCCCAAGTGCTGGGATTAAAGGTATATGCGGCTGTTGTCACCACCACCTAGTTCTTCACCCCCCCCCACTTCTTTTAAAGATGAGTTCTTGCTATTTTGGGCAGGGTAGCCTTGAACTTGAGATTCAAATATGTGTCATATACGTGGTAGCAGTGGCAGTGATGGTGGTGTTTGTATGGGAGATTCACATTGCAGTTACAGGGTCATTTTTTTTCTCTTGTGAAATTTTTCTGAAATTATAATGAAAATTAATTGGAAACTATGATTTGCTATGTAGATATTTGAACTATTCTTATTTCCAGAATATACTCACTTCATGATTTGTTGTCAACTCACTTTCAAAGAGGTGAAGGCAAATGATGAAGTGCTTCTTTTAAAACATTATGTTTTAATTTGGCCCTTTTAGGAGAGGTTTCATAGCCAATTACAGGATCCAGTATAACTTTGCCAAGGTCTCTAAAAAAAGGAGACCTTTCTGTATAAAAGTTGTTTTTGGATCAGTTATTCATTAATATTTTTTCTTTTTCATTAATGTTTTATGTAGTACAGGGGTTGTATTTGTTAGGCTCTTATAGCCAAATCCCTCAAGGGTAAAAAGATATTATAGTTTGTGTGTATTTGGGGTGGTGGTATTTGCACACTAAGCACATGAAGGCCGGAGGTTGACTCTAGTTGTCTTCCTTCTTCCATTGATTTCCACTATGCTTTCTGAGACAGGGTCTCACTGATCCTAGAGCTCACTGACTTTGTTTGACTGGCTAGCCCACTCAGTTCAAGGGATTCCAATGTCTCTGCCTTCCTGCGCTGGCATAAGCTGCTGTGGTGGGCTCCTTTAACTGTTTGAGAAGATAGGCGCTGGGGTCCTTATGCTTACACTGCAGTTATTTTACTGACTTAGCTGTCTCTTCAGCTGTGCTTTGCTTATTTATTTATTTATATTGTTTTAAAGACAGGGTTTTAGGTATCCCAGTCTGGCCTCAGACTTAGTTACTATGAAGCCAAGGATGACCTTGAACTTCTGATCCTCCTCCCTTCACCTCTCAGATGCCAGGTTGCTAGTGCCCCTCACTTTGTGTGGTTCATTAGAGCTCAAATCCAAAGCTTCCTGCTTTCTGGGCAAGCTCTTTCCTAGGGTATCCCTAGCCCTGCTTCAACTTAATTTCTGTAATTGTCATTTAGTGTAATGGTTTTACACATGCTATAATGTTAATGGATGAAAAAATTCTGTTGAGAACTTAGAGTTTGACAAAAGTAAACCATACTGTTTATGTTATGTAGTATATAACTAGGAAAGTGTTAGAACCCGTGACCTTTCTTTGTAATTTTTTTTCAAAGTGGCGTAGGAAAAGAGAACCCTTAAGACTGTGAGGTAGGCGGGTGGTGGTGGCGCACGCCTTTAATCCCAGCACTTGGGAGGCAGAGGCAGGCGGATCTTTGTGAGTTCAAGGCCAGCCTGGTCTATAAAGTGAGTCCAGGATAGCCAGGGCTACACAGAGAAACCTTGTCTCGAAAAACCAAAAAAAAAAAAAAAAAAAGACAGTGAGGTAGAGTTCCTCCCCAGACTCAGTGGCCCCACTCCTTTCCATCTACCCCCACGATGTTAGAATCATCACTTTCCACCTTAGATGCAGGAACTGAGCCTCAGAACCTCCCCAACTTGCCCATGTTATTCTTGTGGCAAATGAAGTTGGCTTTCCATCCCAGCTTATCATCACTGTCCACTCTGCCTGCCTCTTGTGCTTCCTGCATGACATTTACACCTCTCAGCGGACCTGTGTGAACTTCTACCGAATTGTAATGCCTTGGTTTTAAAAGCATGACTTTTCAGCCCAGTATAAAATGGCCCTTTATTTGTGTTCATGCATTGCCAAGCAGACTGCTGTGTGTAATTGTTCCTCAGTAGCTTGTTTCTAGAATCATTTCAAGAGTAAAGTAAACTTGTGAATTAAAAAATTAATATTCTGTTGAGATGAAATATCTGTAAAAAATGTAAAAATGAAATAATTTTGGAGTCAAGTACCATAAACCTAAAGAGACTAAATAGAATATTGCAGATCTTGGATTTTAAAAATATTCTTGGAATATTTAAAATATTCCATCATTTTAAATTTGAACGATGAAAATCCCAGATTAAGGAAGTGTGACCCAGACATGAGTGACAGAACTGGGTCTAAGTATAAGACTTCTTGGTTTGGTGTTTTCTGTAGAATCTGTTTAGCTTCAGAATAATGTAAAAACATTAGTCGAAACTGATGTCACTATCTTCACTGCAGGACTATGTGACTTTTTGTTTCTAATGAAAATGAAGCTGTATGGATACATTACCCATTCCCTCACTTTATGTATTGCCTTAAAATCACCTATATATCTATTACATTAAATTACTTTATTATCTTCCTATGCAAGTTCTCATTTACTTTCTGATATGACCTGATTTTAGTGACTAAACAGATAATAAAATAAAATATTACTTTGGTGTAGTTCCCTATGTCCAGAGCAAGAATTTGCAAAAGAATTACACATTGTTAAATGGCAAGCTAGTTTATCAAATGCCCTAAGTTTATTACAGTCTGATCTTGGGAAAAGCCCTCTCAGCCTCATAGCAGCTCATCTTGATCTTAAGTAAGAACAGCTTTGAGAACTTACTCTAGGACTGTTAGATTTGCTCTGTACATGAAAGTATAAACATTCACAGCTGATCAGAGAAAGAAGTTTGTGACACCATAACAGATTTAGTTTTCAAACAGCGATTGGATGAATTGTGTACATTGTGGTGCTTCATGGTGGCTGTATTAAGAAACTTCTGTGGTGAGGCATGCCCACCTACCTGGTCATGGACTGAATCCACTCAGATGCACATGGGCAAAGCAATAAATTAAGATGCAAGGCCATATTTCAAGCCTCATAATTTTTTTTAACTGTCTTTTGTCAGAGAGTACTTTCTGCTTTGCAGTTCAGGGGAGAAGTCTGCTGTGCCACCTCCGAGTTCTGCCCCTGAGAATTTGCTTGGGAAGTGGGCATTATTCAGCCCTGAACTTCCAAAGAACAAGAACCACGTTATCCAGACAGGCACCCCATTCTATTCTATTCTTTTGTGTAAACTGTAGAAAAAAAAAGGTACCTTTTCCTAACCAGTGCTTTATTTCTGAATGCTGGAAAATTGTCAAAATAGATTGATTTTATTTAGAACAAGACACTTCGTTGCCTTCTGGCAGGAGATCACCATAATAAATATACAAAACCTTTGTCGACTTACAAAGATGTCTGCAAGGACCCTGCAGGTAGTTTTAGACCAGGAAATCATGCCTTTAAACATAGACATTAAAACATCAACTCTGTAAACCGTTAGAGATAGATCTTAAATATAAAATGGTTATTATTTGTGGAAATCACTTTAAAAGTTATAAACACAGGACGAAAGACCAAGTAATGGAGACATTACTCTGTGTGCAGTACTAACAGAGACTGTACATTCTGTCACACATCTTTTGGCTTAAACAATTTTATGTATTTTTCAAAGTCAGTTTTTAAAACTTTGATCAAAGAAGAAAAAAAATCTGACCTTTATAAAGGAGTTTGTTTCCCTCTATTAAATGGGTACTATAATAGAATGCAAAAGGTCTTTAAGCATCAACTTCTTTTATCCATCATTAAACACTAATTGTCACATCATAGAAGTGTAACTTGATGGGATTTTTTTTTTTTTTTTTTTTTTTGGTTTTTCGAGACAGGGTTTCTCTGTGTAGCCCTGGCTGTCCTGGGATTTTTAACATACCAAAAACTCGCAACCTGTGAAGAGGCAAGTATTCTCTATGAGGATTTGAGTTAGGAGAATGAAAGGGAAAATGAGCCTTTTATAAATCTTAGGAGGCAGCTAAATGGGAATAAAAGCTTTTAATTTTTGTGGGAGAAGGGTGATAACAGATTAGTTCCTTATGTTTTGCTGGGAGCAGTTTGAGTGTTGGCCATCAGTTTCTAGGGTGGGTGTTTAGAAGGCTGTGGACTGAGGATTGTATATATAGTTCGAATCCCCTACATATTTGGAAAGATAATAATGTAGCATCTACTTTTGTGCTAGCCCCTAAAATGATTTAAAAAAAAAAGGGCAACGATTACTTTCTGTTATTTATTAGGAAAACTATTACCTATGTGGTGTGTGCTTGGGGGAGTTAGTGTTTGTTCTTTGGCTCCAACTCTCTCAAGTTTGGGTCCTGCTCAGTAGGTAGTGATGATGTGTGAAGTGGTTAAAACCACAGTTTGCTCAGACTTTCATTCACCTCTGTGGCATGACTGTAAAACACAAGGCTCCAGACACACTTTGCAAAGTGTCCTCTTACCAATCCTCTTACCAGTCCTCACAGTTAGGTAGAAGGGACAGCAAGACAACCCTGATTTGTAGGAAGAACTCAGCTTGTACAAGGCAGCTCAAAGGTGCTAATTGTTTCCAGCAGGAAAATTACATATGGAAGCTCAAGGTAATCCTGGACTCTTGGCTTTTATTTAGGTCCTGCGAGCTAATGATCAGTTTTCCTACACTGTTTGAGTGGATTGACAGTTGATGTTCGAATTGGCACACTGCTGCGCATCCGTAGTTCTTCACATTTCACAGTAATGTTACTTGTTTCCCAATTATTTCTGTGGATAGTTCATTATTCTAATTTTGCCATTGTTACAAGTTTATGAAATTTTAGTGTGGTTAACTTAGGATCATTATTTTTAGAGCCGATTGTCAGAACAGGGTAACGATTTGTTTATTTTGGCCTACATAAAATTCATATATTTTGGATTCTATTGTAGACAGGATCACATGATTAGGCAAGCGTTAGTAAATCATTGTAGTGATGTCTTTCTAGAGATGTATAATCTTATTTATATGAGATAATTTTTGTGAGAAATTTGAAATAGAAACTCACAGAATTTTTCTTTTTTAAAGACAAAGTCTCACTCTGTAGCCCTGGTTATCCCAGAATTCACTCTGTAGACCAGGCTGGCTTTGAACTCACAGAGATCCACCTGCCTCTGCCTCTAGAGTGCTGGGATTAAAAGTGTATGCCACCATGCCTCACCATTGCAGATAGGTTTTTTTTTTTTTTTTTTTTTTGGTTTTTCAAGACAGGGTTTCTCTGTGTAGCCCTGGTTGTCCTGGCCTTGCTTTGTAGACCAGGCTGGCCTTGAACTCACAGTGATCCGCCTGCCTCTGCCTCCCAAGTGCTGGGATTAAAGGCGTGCGCCACCAAGCCCGGCTCATTACAAACAGTTTTGAACTGCCATGTGGGTGGCGGCTTTTGAACCTGGATCCTTTGGAAGAGCAGCCAGTGTTCTTAATTGCTGAGCCATCTCTCCAGTCCCAAGGTCATGTTTATTTAAGATCATAATATTTTGGGCCTAGTGAACTATCTTACTGTAATATAAAGGTGTTATGGTTATTGTGCGTAAAAGTGATGCGTGGTTTGTTTTTCTTCCAACTACTGCTTATTTTTAGAACAAAAAATAGTTATATTGATTTGTCGAGTAATTTCTTACCCATCCAGTTTCTGCTATGGCCTTGTAACATAACTGCTCTGCTGGTTGACTTATTCTGACTTGTAAATAATGAATATTTAGGTAAACTTAATAATGTTCATGGTGAAAGGTTAATCAAACTGCCTTTGCTTTAAAAGTCTGTAAACTATTTAATTAGCAATTACTAAGTTGTTTCATATCATGAAATAGTACTAGAAAACTATTTTTTCCTGATAATATGAAATAGAGCTCAAACACTGTCAGTTTTCTTTCTTACAGTTTGTATGACTAGTTCTCTTTGAATTTTAGGCACAGGTTGATGGTACAAGCCATATAACATATACTGCAGAACTGTAAGGACAGCTGGAAAGAATTTATGATGATTCTTAAAACAGTGTCTTTAGTAAACTGGTGGTATTGGTGACTGTTCACAACATACCTGCTCTGTTAATCTTACTGAATGTCATCTTAGATCTGCATATGATGACTGTTCCTTACTTGACACCAACGAGTATTATGTACATGCGCATAGGTGGATGGATGGATGAAGCATAAAGAATTTAGAGTTTTTCTGATTACATAATTTTGAGGTCTGATCATTTCTAAATTTCTGTGACACGTATTTCAGTTGGTTTACTTTTAGCTTTGTATCTGTCTTAACTTTGAAGAAATGAATAAAATATGGCATTAAATCTGTATGTATTTACAATCTATTTGAATACAAGGTACTCTTCTAAACAAAATTTTCAGTCCATTGAAAGTCAAAATAGCAGACATAAGGCATAATTTGTCCAACTTCTCCTTATCTTATGTCTTCTGTGTTTTTGTAGTTTGTTTTGTTTTTATTTTTGTATGTTTTAATCCCTTTCTTTATTCTTCCCCACATTTTGAGGCAAGGCTCTGACAGGATGAGTCTCCTACCTGGAATCACATTAGAGAGACCTTTATCTAAGCCCAAAGCCACTTCTTTTCCTACTGTCCTCAGAGAGAAGCTCAAATGCCTGGCCTCTTCTCAGTTTCTGGACTTAGCTTAGCTTCATTGTCAGTATTTTAGATATAGTTCTGGTTCCAGATATACTCTCAGAAGATTAAGTTGGACTTTTAAATATCCACCTGGGAGGTACTTTGCTCTACATGTATGATCGTGTCAGACAACTTTATATTTAAATGTTATGCATGACACTCAGCTTTGTGTACGTGTCATGTACACAAATATGTAACTTTCACATATTCTGTTTTTTTTCATGTGTAAACAAAGACAATATTAGTTACCTTTGGAATAATTTTCAAAATTAAAAGATGTAACCTATGTAAAATACTTGAATGCTTTGCATATAGGCAATCAGCATATAAGTATTTTCAGTGTATTGAGCTTTATATTTATATTAATTTGTCCATTAAAAGTGGACTTTGTAACATTACATTTCTAATCATTATAATGATTAAACAAATGAAATGCAAAATTAAAAACAAAATTCAGAAAAGGAAGTTCTTTTGTTTTTTTTTTTTTTTAGTGGTGAGGTAGGGGATACTGATGATGCAGAATAGAATACCTATAAAAATGATAAGAAAAGATAGCTATAACATTATTTAAATAAGAAATGAATTGAAATATTTGTTCAATAAACATTTATTGAATTTAAGATTAGGCACCACTTTAATCTCTAGACTATATTACTGTTAATAAGATGGTTGTAAATATTAGCTTTCTAGAACATACTTTCTAGTGGGGAAAACCAGACAAAATATGTGAGCACTATATAATGTTAGTTGCTTATATGACAAAGAAAAAATAAAGCAAGGGAAAGACGGTGAGAGAGTGGAGGTTGCTCTTTCTATGTGGCTTGTTATTCAGTAGGGGTTGCACTCTGTGCAGAACTGTACCAGTCCAGAAGGGGTGTGTTGAAAGGAGGTAAGCATGGTGCTGACCTCAGGCATGCCCTGTCCTCTTTCCTTCTTGCACTGTGTTTACAGAGCATTCCTCCTTCTGGAGGCATTCCTGTTCAGCTGACAGGCAGTAGAGAAGCTGTACCTGGTGGCAGACTTTTGGGAATCCTATGTTATGCTTGGCAGAGGGTGCCTGGTACTCTGGATACCCTTTTCTGTAGTTGGCAGAATTAGAGGCAAACCACACATGTTCCTTAAAGCTAAAATACTCGTATATCTTTTTATTTTTGTGGCAGAGGTTAAGTGAGTTACTAATAGACCTTTAAAACTGAGAAGAATGTAGACAGCAAATCTGCCTTTTTTTTTTTTTTGAGACAGACTATCAAATTCAAGACTTCCAGGCAGACCCTGCACTGCTTAACGTGTACTATTTCTTAATTTCCGAACTTAAGAAACACGAGTGCGTGGGGCGTGGTGGCACACGCCTTTAATCCCAGCACTAGGGAGGCAGAGGCGGGTGGATCTCTGTGAGTTCAAGGCCAGCCTGGTCTACAGAGTGAGTGTAGAACAGCCATGGCTACACACAGAGAAACCTTGTCTGAAAAAAACCAAAAAAAAAAAAGAAACACGAGTGCCAAAAAAGGTACATTTAAATGTTAAATAATTTACAAGGAACTAAGAAAAAAGGAAAATAAAATGAGCTAAGATTTTCTTTTCATTAAATCTTAGGAGTCTAGATCTTCTGTCCACCTATAATTTACAGACTAGTAATTCCATTATATGTTTACTGAGTATCTAGGCAATGAAAATGTCACATAGAGAATAAGGGTAGGCGATATACTTTTATCCCTGTGCATGAAGAGTGTATATACCACAGGATGGGAGAGGAAGTGTAGAAATAACCTTGACCTTAACACAGAAAGAAGAATGTAGCATATTTCTGGAAATATAGTATATATGCAACACCTGTGAATGCCTGTATTGATTTTTGAATACAGTGGTTAGTCACTCAAGAGAAATATAGATAGCATGTTGAAGGAGGTTAGATGTGGGGATCCAGTGGTGTTTAACTAGATTTCTAGGGATGTCTGAATGTCCTTATGGAAACTTGAAATGGGCCTCAGAGATTGAATTGGATATGAAGACATTTCCCTGAGTATGGGGAGACTGCCTTATTTAGTTTTATATTTTTTTGAGGTAAGACTGAAAAGGCTGTCCATAAATATTTGTTGACTCAATAAATAAGGGGAAAAGACAATCCTAGTGAGAGAAGATTGCAAGCAGAACATGCCAAGACAGGGAAACAGGGGGAGTTTAGGAACTCCAACAGAAATTGTCAGCTAAAGAAGGGTTAAGTGCTAGAGAAATGGGGTGAAAGTCAGGGTGAAAGTCAGACCCTGGGGGTCATATATAATTACTGGTTCAAGAAACCAAGCAGGGTCAGTTGCCTATGCTTGTGCTACAGGAACTAGGAGGAGCTACCAGAGCCTCAGGTAAGGGGAATGAGGATCAGAACGGGATGTAATTAGGAACTCATTTCAGGTGGCCATAGGGACTATAGTTGTTTGCAACCAAGTGATATTTTAAAGGCTGAATTGGCAGCATGCTAAACTACTACCACAGCTCCATGGAGTGGTTTTGAATGCTTCTTCGTGCCACAGGTGTTCTTCCTAAGAAAATGAAAGCATCAAAGTACGTTTACCAGATTAACTTTTCTGAGAGTTTAGCACTGTCTAATTCATTCTCCTAAGAGCCTCTACCAACGTGATAAAAGAAAAAACATCAAGTAAAATTTAAACATCAGCTCTCAGGTAATTTACAGCAGCTCAATTTTTACATAATGTGAATATATTTTTATAACCCCTCTGGGTCTTTTGTGTATTTTGTGCTATAAATAAATATACAGAGAGAGAGAGAGAGAGAGAGAGAGAGAGACACGGAGGAAGAGAGGGAAAGGAGAGAGGAAACACAGAAATAAACCACGTTAGTTAGTATTAGCTACTTATCACTGCATCTTGGTCTAGTCATATAGCCTGGTGATGATACTATGTTGATTTTTTTATGATCATCAGGCTTTTAAAGTGGTTTCTAAAAAAGCATTTTAGTGAGATTTTTTTCTTTTGAAGAAATATTTAGAACAGCAATGCTGTTTTATCTTTTATTTAGAACAATACATATTTGTTAGGAAGATAATTCTTTAGAGAAGCCATTTCAGCTTTTGTCTTCATATCCAGCAGAAATGCATAACACTGTAAGAAGAGAGAGTCAGCATATGATATGTAGAATTCTTTCCTTCCATAAGGATGGGCCTTATTAATACACTGTGTAAATAGGTAAGATTCTAGCCGGGACTTCTGCCTTTCTGAAGTGAGTAACCTCTACCAGATGCTTTATTTCATCAGGCCTCAGCTTTCTCATCTGTAAAATTAGAGGCTCTCCTGAAATGACCAGAAACATTTTTCTAGAAGTAATTTCTTGTGACTTCTGTTGAAAACTAGATGCAAGGGGGAGGACCCACCTCCTGTAAATTCGGACAGTGTGTAATAATATAGTATTCAGATGATTTGCTGTCATCCACAAGTTCCTGATGTGTGCTTTGTTTTCTCCAGTGGGAGGCTGAAAGATCCATGTTTACTTTAGCTGGAGAACATTGGGCTTTTCTGAGCACAGTACGCAGTGCATGGAAGATGATGCCCCAGTACATAATTGCTGGGTTTGTTTCCATTGTGAGAGACATTAGTGTGCTGAGGGATTCCTCTTGGACTTGTCTGATCCTCTGCTCATGTTAGTGAAGCAGTTGGAACAACTCTTGCTGTATTCAGAGGGAAACTCTCAAATGGATGGCCACAAAAACTATTGTAGTCACTGAATGAGCATTTATTGAGGTCCTGCTACTGGTCTGGCAGGCATACTGTTAAGCCCAGAGAATATAAAGTAAATACCAATAATCTACCGCTGTCAGCTTCTGTTAGAGACTAGTAACAAAGAAAGTATGAAATCACACAACTGTCCTTTAGTCTGAGTTTTTATTTATTTATTTATTCATTCATTCATTCATTTATTTATTTATTTATTTATTTATTTATTTATTTATTTATTTATTTATTT
>CAJQZJ010032464.1:14770363-14831701 GCA_907164525.1 Lophiomys imhausi
TTGGTAGCGGGGAAGTCGACAGCCTAACTCTGCCAAGACAGGGTAGGAAAAACCCCTTGCTTCAACTGTAGACAGACTGCTGTCCAAAAAGGACAAAACTTGGAAGCAGGTAAGTCGACAGCCTAGCTCTGCCAAGACAGGGTAGGCGAGTCCTTCATAACCCCTGCTCTACAATCAATGTCTGTCAGAGAAATGGGGCCAAATGACTGAAGATTGATGCTGTAATGTATGGAGAGAAAATGGGAGCTGTCCAGGCAGCCACTTGTATGTCATTTCTTAGTTTGGGAAGCTGCAGCCCTGCACTTCCTATATAATCAGATATATTTGTCCCTCTCAGGTCTCTGAGGTGGTTGAAGAATAGATAGCTAGAGTCTCATAGTTAAATTTTGAGTTGTTTGGGAATCAAGAGGGTGTTCTAAGAAGATGCTTTTTAAATTGTGATGAAAGTTGAGTTGGATATAGAACTTTAAACTCATGGAGATAGGTCGACAGTAGAATGTTGAAGTCAGGTGCCAAATACATATAGACTGGACATTGGGATTGTATGCCAAGCCATATAACTCTCATAATTTTGGCCTAATTACCTCTGTTGTTTTGTATTGTATTTATTATTATAAGAGTAAGAGCCATTTGTTGGACTGAAAGGGGGAGCTGTTGGGGGGAAAAGATATATCTTAAACTTAAAAAAAAAAAAGGAAGGGGATGGGTGGGTTGAGGCGTAAGAGGGTGGGAGGGTGGGACTGGAGGCGGCGTAGGGAGGGGATTTCAATTGAGATGTAACTTGAAGAAATAAAAAATAAAGTAAAAAAAAAAAAAACCAAAAAAAAAAAAAAAAGAAACAGTGGCTAAATCCAAGCCTCTATTTTTTTTTAAATGTATAGGCCAAAGGACATATTGAGTAGGTGAGGGTATAAATTTTAGGTTTTCATTTGGGAGGGAGGTCAGGGGCTGTAAATAGAAAAGGTGCATTTTTAGAATTCATGGCAAATATGAGAAACTTGTAGCCAGGAGGAGAATACAATCAAGGAGTGGCTTGCCCACACTCTCAGGTGAATGGTAGAATGTAAAGGAGGCTTTGAGACCTATCTGTGATCCCCAGCTGCTACCTTCTTGGTTTACTCTAAACAGACAGAATGCCCAGAACTGAGTTCAAGAGTGTGTACTTTCCATTTCTTGCAGCTGATTCTGATATGCAACAAATGCTGGCAGGAAACCAGATAAGGCTCTGCCGAGTAGATGGGATGGGGTTTGGTATCTAAGCTCAGGGGTTGGGTGTGGAGGGCTTCTGCTTTTCTGAAGGGCAGACAATGAAGATTAAGAAGACTGACAGGAGTAGAGGGACTATTGGTTACAGATTTGATGTTCTAGCCATCCTTAATTTTTAACACCTTTTTCTCCTTAATACTTACAGAAATAAACAGTCTTTTCCTCTGTGCTCTCTGTAATTAAAATGGTCTGCCTTAAGTGCCCAAAGAGACTTTATAATAAATACACTGATAATCTCACTTATTTTGTAAGCATAGTATTGGTTTTTAAGAAATAAATGTATGATTATTTACCCAGTTTACTTTATTCATATTCTATTATTTCTTTTGATTTGTCTGACATTTAATTCCTAAGTGTAGTCACATTTTGGTATATATAGGTTCTACATCTTTACACTGATCCAACCACAGTTAGAGAAAATATCTGGGGGAGAATTGCATTGGTATAAAACATGTACCAACATTCTCTTATTTTTATTTGGTATGTACTGAAGTGGAATTGTAATTACTTGGATTGTATTATAAACAGTGCTGAGATATGTAACATGTATATGAGGATATTACAGGCTACATGAAAATATCATGATATTTATATAAGGGACCTGAGTGTGTGAGGGTCTTCATATCTACAGAGGGTCCTTGAACCAGTTCCCTTCTGATCCTAAGGAATAACAGCAATTATTTTCTAGGTTTCTGTGTTTGACTGTTGTTTATGGAAAATGATACTATTTTAGTTTTGTTTTATGATTTTTTTCATGTGTGTGTTTGTGTACATATGTACATGTACATGTGGGTACATGTGGAAGCTAGAGAACAACCTAGGACATTGCTGTCAAGAACTCCATCCTTTGAGACAGGGTCTTTCACGGGCCTGTGCCTGTCAGCTAGGCTAGACTGACAGCCACAGGGATCCTTCTGTCTCTTGTTAGGATTACAAGCATTTACACATGGATTCTGGGGCCTCAAACAGATGTCCTCATGTCTGTGGGGTAAGCACTTTGCCACCTGAGCCATCTCCTCATCCCCTTATGACTAATTAAAAAACATTTTATTTATTTGATGGTTTGGTGAAGGTTTGTGTGCTATAGAGTGCATATAGAGGTCATAGGGTGGTTTTCTTTGGTGTGTTCTCTCCTTCCACCATGTGGGATCTGGGAATCAAATTCAAGTGCCCAGGCTTTGTGGAAAGCATCCTGACCCATCCTCTTTGTCCACTTAAAAAAAAAAAAAAAGGTAGTCTAAGAAGTAGTCAGCCTATCTGATGCTGTCTGCGTACATCTTTTGGTTTGTGAATACTGTAAACTTGCTAGTGGTAATTTCCCCTGAAGCCCTGAGAGGTAAGAATAGGTGGATGAATATTGGAGGTATTGGGAATACTGATGACCAGAATTTGAAAATTAAATAATATATGCAAATATTATATGTCAATTAAACATTTAAAAGGAGAGGTGGTGTGGAACCCAGTCTCTGGGAAGACAGTGCAATCTCTGGTGCTGTCAGGGGACTGTCATAAGGCCTTTGCATTCACAGTGATGACTACAGTGATTATTATAACTTCCTTCCCCATATTGACTAAATCTCTATTTCAGAGGTTTTTTGGTGAGAAATAATTCAGGGAATCACTGAATCATTGAGTCATTCTGTTGAAGATGACTTTATGCTAACATGGAAGTCTATGCTTATTAATCCCTGCTAAGATCAAGGTCTTCTTCCTATGAAGTTCGCCTGTTTCACTTCCCACCTTGCAGCTTGCTTTTTCTGCTTGCATATCATTTGTTTAGAGCTGAGGATCTGAGAGCAAGATGAATTGACCAGACACTACAGTGCAGCTGGAATACTTTCCTTGGAGTTGCCCCTCCTCGGTTTAAGGCTTTGGCTGTACCTAGCTTACGGAGGGATTTCTAGGTTGCTAAGGGTACTTTAGCAAAGAAAAGAATGTACATGGATCAATACATGGATCAAGATAATCCGTCAGTTAGGTTCTTCATTGAACACCCTAGAAAAATCTTGGAGAACGCTTGTTTACTTTCCAAAAAAATATTGATCTTGATTACCACATCACTGCTATGATCATAAAATTATGCCTAATAAAAAATATTCATGCTAGGCATGGTGACACACGCCTTTAATCCCAGCACTCGGGAAGTAGAGGCAGGCGGATCTCTGTGAGTTCAAGGCCAAACCTGTTCTACAAAGTGAGTCCAGAACAGCCAAAGGATAGACAGAGAAACCCTGTCTTGAAAAAAAAAAATCAGAAGGCAGAAATGGAACCCAAACTATTATCACACCCATGTTTAAGAACACCGTCTTTTTATTTATCCCCCCCTCTGGGGTCTGAAATTATATTCCTTATTATTTTTATTTTTTTTTTACTGTTTATTTACTACTTCAATTTACATCTCCATCACAGTCCCCCTTCCCTCCACCCCTCCCAGGCCCACTCTCCCGCCCTCACATCCTCTCCCCTTTTCCCACCTATCTTACTCCTCCGGTGTGGGGTGCCCTACATATCAGCTCCCTTCAGTTCAGCAGTCATATGAGGGCTAAGAATTTCCTCTTGCACTAGGGCAAAGTGTCCCACTAACAAGTAACAAAGTCTATAAGAGCACAGTCTTTGAGTTCTGGAAATACAACATTGCTGGCTTAGAAAGATGTGAGTTACAGAAACATCAAAGAAGAGCATCTGTAAGTTATGGGACAGCCAGTTCTCATGGTAGCAAGTGCTCTTAGTGAAGGAATCTCTGGTGTCAGCCTGTGACAACTTCCATAAAGTAGCTCAAGGTTTTATTTTTACCCCAAATTCTTGTAGAGTTCAGTTAGTAGTGATTTCTCAGGGTCTTCACATTTTTCTGGACAAGTACCCTCATCACTGCCCATGCAGACATCTTAAATGTTAAGGCTGACATGTTGTTGCCAGAGAAGGTAAGAGAAAATCCATATTCTACAAAAATATCAACTAAGGAAATTTGTCAGAGAAAAATGTTGGAGTGTAATTGTAAGTAAGATATTTTGGACCTTATCTGTAATCTTATAAGATGTCAGAATCAAGAAAGCCTTCTTCTCCTCCTCCTCCTCCTAATAAACAAACCTTTGTTTGTTTACACCGTGAACAGAGTTAGTGGTTTAGGGGTCTACATAACAGTACTGCTTTGTGTACTCTGATGCTGTCTCACTGTTTGCCCACCAGGACTTTGCTTTGTAGATTAGAAAACTCAACAGGTTTGTATGCTTATTATTATATATGAAAGTCATTCATGTTGGATATGTTACTTTAGTGTATGTATGTGCTGCTTATTCTTTAAACCTGATGCCGTTTAACTGCTGGCCTTGAGCCAGGACCATTCTGCTTAGTGCACTTTCAGAACCCTTTCTGCAGTTAAATGTTAGTTGTTTTGTAGCTTTAGAGGTATCTTGTACTTTTCTGCAGTTATTCTTATAATTGACAATGCCAGTGAGACCGTTGCTTCATATGATTCATCAGTAGCTACCAAGACTATACGATTTTTCTTAGCTGCTGCTGTGGTTTTGTTTTCATTAAAAAATTAATTAGTTTTTATTTTATACTTATGGGTATTTTGCTGCCTCATGTGCACCAGTGACCAGGGAGGCCAGAGAGGGCATCAGATCCCCTGGAACTGGAGTTACAGAGGGTTGTGAGCCCCCTTGTTGCTGCTGGGAACCAAACCAGGGTCCTCTGCAAGAGTAATAAATACTCTTAACTGCTGAGCCATTCCAGTCTTTTGTTTTCATTTCTTTTGTTTGTTTGTTTTTTTTTTTTGAGACAGGGTTTCTCTGTGTAGCCCTGGCTGTCTTGGACTCACTTTGTAGACCAGGCTGGGCTTGAACTCACAAAGATCCACCTGCCTCTGCCTCCCAAGCGCTGGGATTAAAGGTGTGCACTACCACCGCCAGGCTTTGTTTTAATTTTTTAAGAGATTACTTTAGAAGCCAGGCATGATAGCGCTCGCCTTTAATCCCAGCATTCAGGAGGCAGAGGCAGGCGGATTTCTGTGACTTTGAGGCCAGCCTGGTCTACAAAGCAAGTCCCAGGACAGCCTAGGCTCTGTTACACAGAGAAACCCTGTCTCAAAAGACAAACAAACAAAAAGATTACTTTAGGAAATGTGTATTTAAAGTATCTCCAGGGATAATCCTACAAGGGTGAACATCCATTTACATTTCCAGAAATGACCCAGTGTACATAAAATAACCAAGGGAGATGGTGGAAAACTTTTAACACTCAAACATCATTGAATAGATTTTGGTAAACCTGAAGTCAGACACAGATCAATCTTTTGATATTTTAGTATTCTAATTCTCAAATTTTTCTACTCAAATTCTTAAACTCTTTCCCTCAAATTAAGATAAAACTAGTGTGGTGAAATGCATTGGTTTCTAAGTCTCTCTCTGTTTTTCTCTCTAACCTAGGCTTGCTTCACAGTCATGACAGTCCTCCTGCTTCAGCCATCCAGTGCTAGGATTGCATGCTTAGCTGAGATGTATGGATCTCAAGTGTACAGTTTGAGTAATGATGAAAGTGTATATAAGATTTTAACAGAATCCTCCCAATTCTGATAGAAACACACTGTTTCATCATAGAGCATGGCTTCAAATAATTTTCTAAGGAAATTGGCGTACTAAGAATATTTACGTTTTGTGTGTGTGTGGCTTCCACTTGTTACCCCAATCTGTATTCCCAAAGGGGTGGTGACAGACAATGGCATGATCATTCCATTTTTGAGAATAATGTAGGTTTTATCATTAAGACAGTTGTGTAAAGTGACTAGGTGTCTTAATGGACTTTCTTTTGCTAAAGTCTGATATTAGCTATAGATACTGACCACTATCACTTCTCCACTAAAACACAAAAAAATCACATTTGTCTAATTGAAAGTAGTTTGTCAAGTCCTGTAACAAATCAGTACAATTTTTGGGCTAATTTATTAGCTTTTTATTATTGTAAATAAGGTCTTTTGTATATATCTGGGATCTACCATTCTTTTAACATCCACATTCAGGATGACATTTAACACTTTCATTTTTTCTTTTCTTTTTTTCTTTTTTTTAACATATATTTATTTATTTATTATGTATACAGTGTTCTGTCTGCAGGTATACATGCAAGCCAGAAGAGGGCACCAGATTTCATTATGGATGGTTGTGAGCCACCATGTGGTTGCTGGGAATTGAACCCAGGACCTTTGGAAGAGCAGTCAGTGCTCTTAACCTCTGAGCCATCTCTCCAGTCTCAACACTTTCATTTTTAATATCCTCACAGAACCCACTAATGACCTCTGACCACTTTTCAGTCTTATTTCTTGAGTTCTTTTTGAGCACTGCTGGCAGCAACTGTGATAGAATGCTTATACCTCTCTTTTTCTCCACCATCTTTTAGGAAGTAGATGATCTTTTCAGTAGAGATCAAGGTTTGATTTTTTTTGCATATAATACAGTACACAATACTTGTAACCCAATTGTAGAAAAAAATAACTAATTAAATTATTTAACCAGTATTTATATTATCTTTAATTGGTCGCTGGTGTTAATGCTTAACCTGCCATTATAAATGAATTAGTGGTAACTACGGTGTTCTGTAGTAAAGAAGGTGCAAAGTTAAGTGAGGGGTGGATAGAGCCTTTGCTTAACAAGTGTTTGCAATGAGAGAGCTGGTTAGGGCTAGGGTTAACACCACCAACATCTTCTGTTAGTCATGAATATTCTCAAGGCTCACATCAAGATCCTGAAACAGAAACTCAAGGGGAGGATAGTAATCTGTGGTTTAAAAACTTCATTAGGTGATTGTAATTTATCATAAAATTTCAGAATGACTAGATTAGAAATGAAACAGTGAGTTCTTCTGGAACCTAGCTCCTGGAAGATCCTTCAGGTGCTTGTATGTATGAGATGGTAGAGATGTCATTGAGAAGAAGTACTCCCTCAGTGCTGTGTTTTCTGTCACACTTTGTTTCTGGGGAGCTGCCTAAGCAGGTAGACACGGAGGGCAAGGTAAATTTCCCCACTTCTCTGGGCAGAGTTCTCCTTGTGCAGGTAAAGGGGGTCTGGACCGGTTACCATAGTGTCCTTTACACTGAGGTCCAGGTAGTTTCCTAAGTTTCACAGCTAAGCATGGGGCTTGAATTCTGGCAGCATCATTCCACAGTCTGTCTACCTAAGAATTAGCTATGCTGACTATTATAAGAACCATCACAACAATAATCAAATGTCCATAATGAACAAGAGAATACTTAGAGAAGGGATTTACATTTGGCCAGGGGAAAACAAATGGGATGACTAAAATTTGGTTTTGCACTGTAGTGTAAGATAAGGTCTGGCTGGATGTCTAAAAACTTGGTGAGGCAGAAGGAGTAGCCGGAGAACAGGCATGCTCCAGGAGTTGTGACATCACAAACAGCTGGACTCAGAATAAGGGAAATGAGCTACAATGCCTGATGACATTCTGTAGTTCCTTTACTCGAAATCTTTCTTTATGTCATGTCTTTTTTCTTAAGTAACTGGCTACACATATCTAAACTGAAACAACTGGTAATATAACAAATCTGAGCTATCTGGCTTATCAGAAAAAACCTTACTCTCACTTCCTTGTTGACTCTACTTAAGTATCTCAGACAACATTTTTTGACATTTATTTATTTACTTATAAATCTAAACCACAGCATAGCAAGAGCAAGCAAGCAAGACTTTTTTTATAAAGCCAAACCATTTAATTTCTTATTTTGGGGGAGGGGGAAGAGAGATGGGTACAGGCAGTAACAAAGGTCAAGATGCTGCCTTGCAAGAGCTGGAAACAGAATTTTTGCTTTCCTTTACCCATTTGATATTAATTTAAAAACAAATTCCCTTCACTGAGTTAGAAATCAGTAAATGGTTTAATTCTCCTTAATTTAATTTACAAATTGTAACTCCCGTATTCATTTGGTCGTGGGAGCAAACACGAACAGGAAGTTGAGACCATGATTAGGAATCCTAACTGATTTCCATCTTCTCATTATTTTCATCCTTAACAACTGTGTTATCAGCACTAACAGTGGCTGCCAGTGATTGACTCAACAGTGATGTCTACTTGATTTAAAACTGAATCCTGAATTCTACTAGCATCTCTAGTTACTTGCCTGATACCTTCACTAGACATTGCCAGTTTCCAGTCCTAAGCCTGAACAGTCTTGCACCTCTGAGTTTCTACTCATAAGGAAAGGGAACAACAACACATGAGACAGTCATCATTATGGATGGGTTCCTCTCCTTGGTCCTGACTCTACTGCTTCATCTGAAATGTCTTTTTATCTGTTTCTTCTTTTCCATTGTATCAGTCATTGCTGAGGGCAGGACCTAGTTCATCCCATGCACTGGCCGCTTTTAACCTTGACTCCTTTCTGTGTGTCCCTAGTTTTCTTAAAATTCATTCTACACATCTGTTTTCATATTAATGTTTTTACAGTACAATCTGACTATCTTACCTCAGGGGATAAAAGGATATCTGTGTCTTGCCCTCAGCCAACGCTGAACAACTTTTTGCTCAGAGCTCTTCTAAGAGCCAAATAGAAACCCAACAGAATAGACAGTTTTCTCACACATAAAACGAAATCTGCAAAAGCAGGAGACCGAATTGCACTGCTAATGTTCCTGACAGTTTGTTTTGGGAAGTTGCTTCTTGTTGGGGATATCCTTGGCATTATAGAATATTTAACAGCATTATTAATCTCTACCCACTAAATGCTAGTATCACCCCTCTAGACAGTACAACTAAACAATAGTTCAGATACTACAGTTCAAGGTCTCACAGAGAGCAAAAGTCACTTGTTAAGGGGCTACTGTGCTGATTAAGCTAAGTGGATTGACCCAAAACTTGAAGAAGTCAGATTGCATAGTCTGTATCTTGGGTGTTATAGATTGTGAAATTAGTGAAAAATTGCCTTTAAGAAACTGATCCTTCAATACTGTGCTTGGGACAGAGTGTCTTGGTTATGTAGAACCTATTTCAAGTCATACCTAATAAGTTGATATGACTCCTTAGGGGAGCATTTTTACCCACATCCAGCAAAAGTTGAAAGCTGTAGGAATCCACATCTAGTTATATATCCCAGAGAAACTCAGATGTCTGTGCAAAGACTATATACGAGGCTAGTCATCGTAGAATTACTTACAGTGGACATCTGGGAATAGCATCAGTGGCTATCAGCACGGAAACAAGCCAGTCGTGCTGACCAATAGGATAGAATTAATATACAGTCCTTAAAATGGATGAGGTAGTATGGATAAGTCTAAAGATGTTGCTGGAAAACAAGAAAGCTGCAGGATAAGTTTTCATGATAGCTTCTGTGTGGATTAGAAGAGACCTCAAACAATGCTACATACTCTTACTCAAACTCCTTTTTAGGAGGAAGGAATGAGGAAGAATGGGACCAAGGAGAGCAAAATGGAGGACATCAGTTTAATTGATTTTTTTTTCAAAATGTCTGAAATTCATGATTGTTTAGTTTGAGTGGCAGCTTCATATATATTTTCTGCTTGTTCTTTGTGGTCTTATTTTTTTCAAATTATGTTTTGCACTTGCATTACTCTTTTCAAAAATACAAACAGTGTTTTAAGACTTCACAGTGTGAATTGCTGTTCTTGACTACAGTTGTACCTTTTCCTGAGAAACCTTTTAACCATGGATTAGTAAATGTTGAAAAAAAGTGGCTGGTCTGCACTATTTCTTACTCACATTTCCATGTATTAAGCCATGGCTTTATGATTCATTCCTGTACAAATGTGTAGATCTGGATTCTCACACATTGAAATAAATGCAGCTGTGTTTATTTCAGTGAGATTATGTTCAAATAAACACACATGCAATCCCTTGTGAGCATGAACCCGTAAAACACTTGTTGATTTGGTTCTGAAATTGTGTGTTCAAATAAACATACTTGCTTTAAGGGAAGTTTTGCTTTACTTGGTGTTCATGCCTTGGCCATGTGTTTTATAGAGGGCAGATGTGGAGTGCCCTAACAGAATAATAGTCCTTTACAATTTAAACCATTGCTTTAGACTAATGTACATTTAATATGTTGATAATTGTATATCTATATATTGTGTTACCTGTTTTATTTTAGATAGTGTAACTAAATGGGATATAATTAAAAAAGATTTAACACCTAGAATATATTTCTGAATATATTTTAAAGAAATATCAAGGATTAAAAAAAAAGGAAAGATTTTTAAAGCCTGGAACCTACTTTTTGCATAGCTAGACTTATAAATCTATGTTTTTAACACTAAAGATTTTAGGATGAAGATAGAGAAAAGTTCCATACCAAAAGAGTACTATTCAGATTTATGTTTCTCTTGAAAAAGCAATATGTAATCTGAAAATAAATGAGTTAATGTCCTTCAACCTTTATAGGATATTTTAATCAAATGCAATGTAACTTTCACAGAGCTTGTATTTGAGGTTATCATTTCTTATCAAATGAATTGCATGGTGTAGCAATTAGTGGTTTTTTCATCCTACAAAATATGGGGTTGGTTTCTATGTTTCGTGTTATGAAAATATTTAGAGAGTAGACAAACTGAGGTCTGTTTTAGCTTGAAAGTCTGAGCATTACTTTTTGTCCTTGTGAAGTTCTTTGCTTCAGGAGGGTTCTGAGTTCCACAGTGTTAGGCTGTACAGCTTGTCCCTTCTGTGGGTGGGAGGAGCTCAGGAGAGGAGTTTATGTTGGGGGAAAAGCAGTTAATTGTGAGACAGTGTTCTATTTAAGGGCCCAAGTGTTTGTATCCTCAGGGCCCCTCTCCTGCCTTGTCTATTCAAGATCCACAGAATTGTTCACCACTTCTGGGGAGCCCAGGATGGCGTTTAGCTTTACCTCACAGGCCACACAGAAGGCCACTTGGTCCTGTAGTAGACACCTCAACACAGTGTCTACATTTCTGCTCAAGTCTATGTTTTCTTGTTAGTTATTGTGCAGTTGACTTTGAAAAAATTTTTATCAGACATTTCAGAAGGTTAAACATTTTAAACATACCTCCCCCCAGAGTAAACTACTATATCAAATAAAATACTATTTTTCTTTTGACAAAGATCAATGCACTTCATAATAAAATAGTCCTGCTTATATTACCTAGTATTTAATAATTTCTGGAATTATTTTAACTTAAAGTAAAAATCTTTTAATTGTTTAAGTTCATATAGCCTACTTCATCCTCTAGAAATAAGTTTCATGGAAACAAGAACCTTTGTTTTGTCTGGTTTTACTTGCAGTACTGGAATGCATTAGACAGTATACTAGATAAGTCTTTAAAAAATTATTCCCATTCTTGATGTCTTGTTACCAACTCCTATGCTAACTACTTATTAAATGAATGTATATTTGATAGACCCCTTTCAATGCCTTTTCTTCATATCATTTCACACTAGAAAAACAGAACATAGGTACCATTCTCCACCCCCCCCCTTTTTATTTTTCAAGATAGAGTTTCTCTGTACACCCTTGACTGTCCAGAACTTACTCTATAGACCAGGCTGGCTTGAAACTCAGAGAGGCCTCAAACTCACACCATCTGCCTCTGTCTCCTGAGTGCTGGGACTAAGAGTGTGCGCCACCATGCCGGACTCCATTTTCCTTTAGTTTTACAAACTTAGTTACTATCATCCTTCTTTTAGTTTTTTAATCTGATGTGTGAAATGTAGTTTGAGTTTTACGATAGCCTATGAGACTGAAAACTCATCTGTTTATTGGACAGTTTCGTTCCCTGAAAGTATGGGGTCATATGTCCTTTGCTCATTTTACTATTGAATTGTTCTGTTACCTATGAAGTCTGTATACTATTTCTTTGTCTATTGTAACTGTGCATGTGTGTATATGTTTATGTGGCAAGGAGGCAATTTTCAGCCTCTTCTATGAACTAATAGGTGTTTTCTTTCAGTTAAGTAAATGAGTTTTTTTTTTTTTCCTAGACAGGTTTTCTCTGTGTAGTCCTGGCTGGACTCACTTGTAGACCAGGCTGGCCTCAAACTCACATTGATCCTCCTGCCTCTGCCTCCTAATTGCTGGAATTAATGGTGTGCACCACCAAGCCCGGCAAGTAAATGATTTTTATGTATAACATGCAGATGTTTTTGAGTTGGTGTTTGAACTTATGTGTTGTTATATCAATTTATTTTTCTATTTATGTGGAAATACAAGATTGACAAGTAGTTCTATAATACCTCTTGCTATCTGATAGTACATTCAAAGTTTTCTTACTCTTTTGCACTTTAAAACAATTCATTCAAATGAATGTGAAATCACTCCTGAATATAAATATTATAATTAAAATTTATCTGAATTATATGTAAATTAATAGAATAATTAGGAGGAAGCTGTCATAAAATGACTGACTTTCTGGAAACATTCACTCCACTTGTTGAAGCTTCTTCCCAACTTGAGGATACTTCCCCTTCCTCCGAATCTCACACATCTTTTCCCTGGTTTATTCTAATGTAATTACTAGTTATTGTAGTCATGATGAAAGGGATTGTGTACAGCCATATTTTCTCATTGATCTATTTGATTAATCTATCTGGCTACCTTGTGAACTCTTTTTTACTAAGACTACTCTCTGCCTTTGTATCTTCCTCTCCTTACAGAAAGTTGAATCATTATAATAATAACATTTATAATGCCCTATTCAATCTTTGGCTTTTTGTTTGGTTAATATAGTCATTAGTATTTCAAGTATGGTCCATCCTGAATTACATGTTTTTATGTATTTTGATAATTCAGTATTTATGTGCACTATACACAATGTTTTGTTTTTGAAATATGTTCCCTATCCTCTCTGTATCATGTTAAGGACATTCTGGCTTACTCCTGGCTAAGAAGTTTTAGATGAATAACATGGTACAGTAAATTTTTTGATCTGATTGTGTTTTCTTTTTTCATCCTGCTAATGTAGTGAATTCCACTAGTAAATTTGTATTTAGGAATTTTACATCTGTCTTGAAGTGATTGGAAAGTAAATTATCTATGCTATTCTTACTGGTCTGCACAAGCTTAAGTGAGTCTCAGTCAGGATAGTTTCCTGTAATCTCTATATGTTATGGGAAAATTTGATTAAGATGGGAATCATTTATTCTGAATGTTTATCATAACTTCTGCAAAAATTCCCCAGGCCTCATACTCTACCCTCAGCATGTAGATCATTGACAACTGCTCTCAGCTTTCTCCTGTGGTTATGAGTTGCTGTATTTTCTGCTTTTTCTTTGGTAAGCCTTAATACATTATATTTTCTGAACAAACTTTCCGTTTTACATAAGCTTTAATGTTTTGGTGGAAGGTTCTTAGGGTTCTCTTCTGGTATATACTTTCTGTGTCTGTCTTTGTTCTTTGTGTATTTATTTATTAGGTTCTTTTGCCTCAGTTCTTCTCTCTTTTTCCTTCCCCGTTTATATTTTGAAAGAATTTATTATCAAACTCATTATTATCTTAATAGTAATAATTTTAATAATAAGAATAAATTCTTATTATTCTAAGTGAGCTGTCATTTGGTACGTTTTTGTTACCAGTGATTGGGATCTAAGCTCGTTCTAGGCCTCTTATTCAAAGAATTAGAAAAAAAGCTAATACACATTGCAGAACGAGTAAGGACATTTTATTCAAAATGATGTGATAGTTCAGATCAGAAAGAAATGAATCTCGTGAATCACACGAGTGAGGGTGCTCAAGGACCCCAAGGTTATTTCCAGGAGCTTCTTTTTATGGTGTTCAAAGAAGGAGAAGTTTGGTTAATAGGGGCTATAGTTTGGGTAGTACTCTGTTTGATTGATTGGCCTGGGTAAAGTAGGTCTTTGCTCACATATCTCTTCCCATAATGCATCTAATTTTAATCATATGCATGTATAGACATCCATAAGCATAACAAGATAAATAGAGGATTCTCCCTAAAAATTCACTTTTAGGTCACATTTCACCTTATTGCACATGTACCAAAGCCAGTTCAGGCCAGATCAGCCTTCCTACTCTATCTACCTGGACACAAGTAGAGGAGCTTTTAATAGAAAATAAGGTTGATGGTCCTTAAGGGGAAGAGAAACTTATTCCACTGTTTAGAGTGCAGTGTGCATACATCTGTATGAAGGTGTGTGTGTGGGAATTGTCCTAGATTGCTAAGAAGTTTCTAGTTATATTTTTCAGAGAGGTTATGTGTGCATATGTTCTGATGGGTTGATGGTCCTTAAGGGGAAGAGAAACTTATTCCACTGTTTAGAGTGCAGTGTGCATACATCTGTATGAAGGTGTGTGTGTGGGAATTGTCCTAGATTGCTAAGAAGTTTCCAGTTATATTTTTCAGAGAGGTTATGTGTGCATATGTTCTGATGGGGTCTTAGGCTGCTAAGGGCATTGTTAGAAGAGGGGTGTGTGGGTAGCCCCAAACAAGCCCCCAAGGAGTCCAGTTTGCTAAACTATTCCCTATGGTTGCCTGAGTCAGTATTTCCAATGGGTCAGATTTTTAATAGCATGTTATCATTTTTTTGAAGGTGGTATGGTCATTGTTATACACTTTGAAATACTTCAGAACTTATAATTTACTTCTAGAAGTGTGGTTTAAAATTTCCAGTTTAATTCTTTTTCACTGCCGTTTTATGATGGATTTCTTAAGTAACTGTTAGCAAATGAGGGCTGCAAGAAAATAATAGGAATTTTTTTATTACTTTTTATATTGTTATATGACCAATTTCTATGCCACATCTTTGTTTTTCTTTCTTTTCTTTTGTATTTAAAATCTTTCTATTACATTTATTTGTGTGTGTGTGTGTGTGTGTGTGTGTGTGTGTGTGTGCGCGCGCGCGCGTGTGCGTGCGATTGCCAGTATGGAGGTCAAAGGACAACTTATTGGAGTTGGTTCTCTCCTTTCCTCCATGTGAGTCCTGGGTATTGAATTCAGATGGTTAGATTTTGTGGGACACTCCTTTATTTGCTGAGTCATATCGCCAGCCTCTTTTTTTGGTGTTTTTCAGATAATGTCTCATGTAGCATAAGGCTGATCTTGAGCTCACTATGGAGTCAAGGTTGACCTTGAACTCCTGATCTCCTACCTCCCAAGTGCTAGAGTTACAGGCATGCATCACCACATCCGGCTGCAAGTCTTTGAAACAAATGTGTTCCTTTTTACATGAGATTCAGAGTGCTGAATCTTATCTTTTATGTTACTATCATGTCAGTTATATAGTTGATTTGAATATTATCTATATCCTTTGTAGCACTGATGATTTTTCTTTTCATTTACTTATTTTCAGAGTTAAAGTGTCCCAGTTGACTAAGACTTGTCAAGTTCTTATGCTCTATATATTCCCAGCTATATTGCTAAATGCATAGGAAGCAGTGACTGTTACTCATGGAAGAGCCCTCCTTTTGGGAGTGTAAACTTCATCTGATGGTCTTCTCCTTGGTTCCTTTTGTTTCTTTTGTCTGTATTCTTTTGCATTGTTATTCTGCCTGCTTTCTCTTTCCATTTCTCTGCCTTACAGTTTCACATTCCTGAATGTTCAACTTTGTATCCATCTTAGTTTTTTGTTTTTGGGTTTTTTTTTTTTTTTGCTTGTTTCTGTTTTTTTGAGACAGGGTTTCTCTGTGTAATAGCCCTGGCTGTCCTGGACTAGCTTTGTAGATCAGGTTGGCCTCAAACTCGATCACACAGAGATCCACCTGCCTCTGCCTCCCAATTGCTGAAATTAAAGGCGTTCGCCACCATGCCCTGCCCCAGTTTGCATTTGTTTTATGGCTCTACACACAGCTGGTTTTATCTTTTATTTCATAAGTTGACCTAATGGGACTCTGAATAGTTAGTTGTATTCGTATACTGTGACTTAAATTTGTTATTTTGTCTTTTTTGTACTTTCCAGAGTTTTGTGGGAATAATTAGTTTTCTTAAACTTGCTGTTCATTTGCTTTGATTTGAATATACATTTCTTTGCGATTTTGCGGTTTTATTTTTATTTACTTATTTTAAAACATTTATTTTTGTATGAGTGCTCTGTGCACGTATGCCCGCATGCCAGAAGAGGGCATCAGATTCCATTACAGATGGTTGTGAGCCACCATGTGACTGCTGGGAATTGAACTCTGGAAGAGCAGTCAGTGCTCTTCACCACACGCTCTCTCGAGCCCTGTGTGTTTGTTTTAATTAATCATTTAAAATTTGAGACAGGGTTTCTCTTGTGTAACAGCCTGGCTGTCCTGGAACTCACTCTGTAGACGAGGCTGGCCTCAAACTCAGAGATCAGCCTCCCCCTAGTGCTGGTATTAAAGGTGTGCACACCACTACTCCTGGCCTGTGTGGTTTTATTTTTTAAGATTCATATTTAAACTTTTTTTATGACATTGTGTTGAATTATAGGTGTCTGTAGCTTTTGAAATGAGAAAAACTGGGATTTGTCCTTATTTTTCCTGTTTTGTCTCTTGAGCTTCATAGGTTGATAAGGACAGAAAAGATCCCCTATGTTGTTAAAAGAGAACAATCTGGATTCTCTGCTGCTCTTCTTTCCCTTACCCTGTCTTTACTGAGAAGCTTTAAGATTATCCATTCATCTGTTACTGAACTGTTTCCCTTGATACCTCTTAGGTCCTTTTGTTTTAGCTTATTTCAGTTAGCATTGTTTGGCTGTTTTCATGTGGATCGTGTTCTTTATCAATTTGTCAACTGTGCTGTTTTTTGACAATGCCTCTCAAACCTCTCCGTTGTCATTTGGACCGGCTTCCAGGCAGATAGAAATAGATGTAATGTCTACACCTTAGCTTTTCTCCTTCTACCTTTTCTCCTTTGTTTTTTGCATGCAGTTGTTCATTATCCGTTGTATCTGCATATGTGCAGGTGGGATGGGTGGTCACAGCGTGCATACGGAGGGGTTGGCTGGTCTTTAACGTTTGCATTGAACTCAGGTTGCTAGGCTTGGTGGCACGGGCTGCCGTTACCTGCTGAGCCTTGTTGCTGACCCTTTAAATTCTTTCTTTTTTTCTTTGTTATTGTATGTGTGATTCACATTCTTCCTTTGTTACTAGTATGTGTGATTTGCGTGGGAAGGGCACACATGCCACGGTGAGTGTGCGTAGGTCAGAGGACAATTTTGTGGAGTCAGTTCTCTCCTTTCCCTTTCAGGTGGGTTCAAGGAATGGGCTCACCAGGCTTCTGAAACCGAACTTTTAAATTATTTTTTAACTCTTATTTATTACTAAATTCACTTATAACAAACGCCAACAATTTCTTAACTATTAATCCTATAAATTCCTACAACCCCTTTAACCTATCCGCTAAACCTATTGATAATCATAACAACTACTTTCATACCCTTTTAGAATGATACAGTCTCTGGGGCAGGTCCTCAGTCGTCAGGAAACCAGTCTCGGGGGTAGACTCTTTAACGCACTTAGCAGTCCTTTTTCTGGAATAGCTCAGACGCAGGTTCGTCAGGGTAAACTGGCTATCGAAGTCTCACTTTAAATAAGGCTTGAGGCTTTCTTCTCTCTGGGAGACCTCAGCCGTCTGTAGGCCAACTTACTTCCTTCGTATCAGCAACTCTGCCGTTCTGCCTCAGTCTTTAAAGCTGGCCACAGTTCCGTTCAGGCCACTGTTCGGACAGGTCAAACCCCTCTAGGCAAAAGCTGAGCCACAGGGTTTAGTCCTTGGCCTTTTGCTGTCTTGCCGAGGCTTTCTCTGCTCACCAGCTTCCTTCTGCCTCAGGGAGATCTGGCCATTGGTCTACCAGAACTTTCTCCAGCAGGACTCTCGGAGCTCTCTCATATCGGGGGCCCTTAGCACGCACGCGCCTCTCTGGCGTCATCCACTTGTCCTTAAATAGGATCACTCCTTGTTCCACCTGCTTCAGCTTAAGTTGGGCTCTGCCCACTTAGCAGTTGAAAGCAATGCCAGGTCATAAAGTCTTTCCTTCTTTCACCTGGCTTCAACCTTGTTTTTCAGTCCAAAGAGACTCCCCTCATTTCACCTGACTTCATCCATAAGCTGATAAGCTAATTGCTCACAGCAGTTGATCTTCATGCCCCGAATTAAGAGTCTGTATCAGAAACTTAGATATTCACTAAATCTAACTTATATTAATCTATCAGCCCCTTCAGGCTTCCCTGGGAAAGACCTTCCCGGCTGAGCCATCTTACCAGCCCTGTTCTTTTCTTCTGAGTTTTGGTGGAACCCCTGGGCCTGGTGTGCTCACTGTTCTTCTGTGCTGTACTTCTGTTCTACCCCGTTCTATTTAGTGCAATAAATACTGTTTTCATTTTCAGACTTTTTAGGATCTCCTGTATAGGGCTCAACATTCAATATTTATTCAGAGGATTTAAAAATACATGTAAAACATACATCTGATAAAAACCTGCATCTGATGAGCATACAGGCCACAGAAGTCACACGCAGCTGCATTTAGATTGTGATGTGCTGCCATTTAGCAGTATTACAGCTACTTACTTGATGTCTGGGTTTGAGCTTTGATTTTTCTAGCAAAGTTGTCCAAAAAATGCTACATTCCAGCACTTTAAGGATAAAATTATTTGATAATGATATTAGGCAGCTTATTAAACCCTGGGTACCAGGAACTGAATTATGGCTCTCACAAGTTGTCTCATTTAATGCCACTTTCCCTTACAGAAATCCTAAGTGTATGGCTGTGGCAGTTTCCTTGGTGTCTTATTTCCTTGAAGTCAACTGATCACTGGGGTGGAAATTTACTGCAAAAGCAAATCTTTGGTCCCTGGCTATGCTTTTGGCCTCCGAAGTATAAAAAGTTATCACTGTTGCCTTGATGGTCCTAATTTAGAAGCTTTTTAAAACCACTTTACCACTCAGTTTGTGGACATATGTGGGATGTGTGTGTGCATGACTGTACATCCTTTAACCCACCAATGGGTTCGTTTGTGCAACTCTTCCTGCTTGCTGTTGACTGTATAGGACATTAGCTTTTTCTGAAATGACATCTGTGGGTACGTTATGAAGAAATTATTTTGCATATGAGAAATTACAATCTGTAAGTATGTCACCTTCGTTATAGAACTAAGTACTTACATACTTAGTTCCTGTACAGAACTACTGTATGCTGATAACCACATCTGACTGACTCTTGAACTTTTCCAAACTACAGTATTCGGTTAATTTGTTCTTTGGTTCTCAAAAATTCATAATGAATTTGTTACATGTATCTTTTAAAATAGACAAAAAAAATCCAACTTTTTTTCTTTTCTTTCTTTTTTCGAGACAGGTTTCTCTGTGTATCTCTGGCTGTTCTGGACCAGGCTTGCCTCAAACTCGCAGAGATCCGCCTGCCTCTGCCTCCCAAGTGCTGGGATTAAAGGCGTGCGCCACCACCGCCCAGCAACTTTTTTTCTTTTCAATACCTTGTTTGGAGACTGTTGGTGCTGATTAAAGCACTCTTCAGAGAAAGCAGTTCCTGGATTGGATGAGGGAATTCTCATACGTCACAGTAATTGCATATTAGTTAGCCTTTGTAGATAAATGCTTTGTAATTGCATGTAAACTCTCAATATGTTACTTCCTTTATTTGAAACCTTCTGATCATTACTGTGTTTGCACATTCTCTTTTGAAACCTTCTGATCATTACTGTGTTTGCACATTCTCTTTTAAAAGGTTAAAATTAACATCAGTGTGCTATAATCATGTCAATGTTTAATATACAACCATATAAACAGGTTGGTTTTAAAAGTAGCATTTAAATTATCAACCATTCAAATAAAAAATTATGTGTATTGAAGTATGCCTAAGGAAGGTAATCTTTTTCTTTACACTGATTTACTTCTCTTGTCACATTAAAATGCTCATTTTAAAGTATATAAGCCAGCCAAAAAAGTTCCTCTAAATGATATTAAGTGAGCCACCTTTTTGTTAAATTTGTCCTCAAAAGCAGTCTGTACCTTCAGCTTACTATCACTGTACCAATGCATTTGCTTTCTTGCCTATTTTAAATTTTCACCAAGTTTGAAATGAATGTTTTCAATATTATCCCAACTTAAACAGATTAGCCAAGTGAAAACAATGATATTATATTCCATCTTATATCCTGTGAAAATGAGATCATATTTACAGTAATTATCTTGCATTAATGCAACTGCTTCTAAGTGCTTCAAAATTATGATCCTTTTATATATACCTAGATTAATTTAAACAATATCAGAAAAGAATTGGATAATTATGTTTATCAGGATTAAGAAGTATTCTTGAAGACTTAGTTAAATGATCTGGTATTTTTATATAAACTCAAAATTTCTTTAAGTACAAGTAATAAAATGTTAAAATGTTGTGTAAGCATTAACATATTTATGTATATAAATATTAAAATATTTATGTATATACACATATAACATGATTATATTTTTGTTAATTATTTTCAACATTTTGTAGGAAATAAATATTTTTGGTCACCTTGGATAATCATAATTTAAAATCTCATCTTCATTAGTATAATTACATTTTTCCAGATTATATATTTCTGTGTTTTGATTATTAATAGTTATCAATTACTGCATCTTTGGTATGATGTAAGCAATATAACTAGCTAATAATCTTTCAGAAACTGTATTATTTATTCTTTTGGAAAGCCACTGGTAAAAACTGTAAACATTTTCACTTTAGAAACAAAGAAAATGAGAAGCAGAAAAGTTAAGTAACTTATTTAGGATACCCTAATAGAGGACCTCGCTTTATCACCCAGCATCGTCTTGCTTCAAAATTCACCTTATAAATTACAGTTAAGTATTTGGTATTTCACTGTTTTCAGTGTAGTAGCTTTAGATAGATCTGTGAAGAAACATAATTTCAAGGAAATATATTATCAGTGATTGTTAAAATGTAGGTGAGGAGCAGGGAAAGGTGTTAGTTTGTAAAGTGATTGTTGTCCAAACATAAAGACCTAAGTTCAGATCTCTAGTACCCATATCAAAAACCAAGCAAAAAGGTAGCCATGTCTGCTTGTCTGCTCATGCTTACAAGTGAGAAAGTGTTCTGCTGTTTATCTGGTGTCCACATGCACACCAATGTGCACACACAGGAGCAGGCATACATCACACATAAAATGTCTAGGTGATTCTTTAGAAATTATTGAGGCTAAGGATCAATCATGCTATTGGTATTTCAACAGCTAGCTCAATGCCCTGTGTGATTTATATACTCAGGATTTAAAGTAAAATAAAGGCAATTCTTTGTTAGCAGCTTAGTAAATAGAAATTAGAAAATATCCAGCAATATTTAAGTCAAACTTAAGTCACCATCATTAATTGGAGATGAAACTGAGCGCCTAAGAATACTTCTTGACTCCTTGTTCTTTTTTCCTTTAATATTATGAACACTTTTACTCCCCAGAAAAGTGACTCAAGGCTGTAGAGGGCAGTGTAAACCAACTCAACTCCACTCTCTTGGGGTAGGGAGGTAGAACAATAGTTGCTGTTGTCAAAGTTTCCACCAGGTCTGAGACACACCTGTCTGGCCACTATTAGATTTATTTCAGACTTAAAAACAATATAAGATGTAGGGTGTGTTAGAACCAAAGACTCATATAAGCCCACAAAGAAATGTCAGGAAACAAAAGTCATTTGTAGTCATGTGAACTCTGGTGACTCTTGGATAAGTTCATCCCTAAAAACACTTTGGAATCAAATAAACTTGGTAAAGCTTCTTGTAAAGAATTTTTTCTTTATTTTTTGCAGTTGTGTAATTACAGCCCAAACAGGTAATTTCCCATTGTTCTCTTTCACTTTCCCTCACCTCACCACTCTCCATAGATATAGACTATTTGTATAGCAAATTAAAAGCCATTACTAAATTTAGAAAATATTTTAATTACCAGTTAAGGCTCACATGCCATTCATTCTTTGGCTGGTGTTCCCAAATGGCTTGAATATCTAGGGTTTGATTGATCACCTTTTTCCTAGGGAATGTGACTATTTGTAACTCAAATTGTCTGAACTTCAGTATCCTTTTCATTTAGCAGAGGCCAGCCTGGGCAGCCTAGCAAGAGTTAATGTCTTAAAAAACAAAAAAATAAAAGCTGCCAACCAAACACATATCTGCATTGATTTGCTAATGTCATACTAGTTGTTGTACTAATTTCACTGGGTAATGCTATCTAATTTAAATAATTTTAATAGGCCTGTGATCCGTGAGTAGTATGCTCTCTCAGAAATTTGGTAAAAAATTGCTTAGCAAGGTTTTAAAGTGTTGATAAATGAAGCATTTATTCAAGATGGGAAGGCTGGCTCCAAGACTTCCTTGTATGTTTGACAATTTAAATTTGATGAGGAAAAAAAAAGTGTGATGGGAATCAGGAAAAGAAAGTTCAGAAAAAGAGTTAAACAGACCAAATGTTGTGTGTAGTATTATCCCATCCTTACTCCCATTTGGTTTTCACAGCCACCTGTTGTTAGCATGCTGCTGCTGTAGTCTCCACGGGTGTAGATGGGACAACACCGGGGCCTAGGCAGCACCAGGGAAACACTGGAGTGGAAGTGGTTATGAATTTTAAGAGTGTAATGAAATCCATTTCTTTCTAGATTGTTAGCCTGGAATTCTGTGATTTTGTTCTAAAAAATGTTGAATGATTTTTTTAAAAAGTATATTTAAGAATGAAAACATTGCCTGTATCTTTCAGAGTAACTTCCCTTTAAAAATAATTTATTTTATTTTAAATTATGCTGTGTGTATGTGTATGTACAGATGTTGCGGTATGTGCAGGTGAGTGCATGTGCCCATGGAAGACAGAAGGATCATTGGATCCAACACTGGATCATCTGGAGTTGGAGTTACAGGTAGTAATGAGCCACCTCACTTGGGTGCTGGGGACTGAACTTCAACAACAGTATATGCTATTAATCACTGAGCCATTTCTCTAACTTCTAGTTCCTTTTAACTAGAGTATAAGCTGCCTGAAATTATTCAACAATTGTTAATTTCAACTTGAGAGTTCACTAATTCTCTGTCTTTGGGATAATTCATAATTTTTAGTTTTCTTAAGAAATCTTTGAGTGGTCTAAGCTATATTATATATCTCATTTGTGTTGCACATGTATGAAATCCATAATTTAAAAACAATTTACATTATTATTATTATTATTATTGGTTTTTCAAGACAGGGTTTCTCTGTGTATCCTTTACTGTCCTGGACTTACTTTGTAGACCAGACTGGCCTCAAACTCACAGAGATCTGTCTGCCTCTGCCTCCCGAGTGCTGGGATTAAAGGCGTGCATCACCACCACCACCACCACCACCCGGCTAATTTACAGAATTATTAACAGGGACTGTTAATTGAACAAAATTATAAGCTGAATAAATTTGTGAGGTAAAATTACTCTCTCTCTCTCTCTCTCTCTCTCCCCAGAGGGTTTCTCTGTGTAACCTTTGCTGTCCTGGACTCACTTTGTAGACCAGGGCAGCCTCGAACTCACAGAGATCCACCAGTATCTCCCTCCCAAATGCTGGGATTAAAAGTGTGCGCCACCACGCCTGGCCCTCTTTAGTATTTTTAAGGTAAAACTCACTATTCAGAGGATTAATAAGTGACTTAATTTACTGATCTATCTGTGTATTTACTTGTGATTTCTTTTTTCTTTTCTTTTTTTTTTTTTGATGGTAGAAGTCTGTGGTTACAAGAAATTGATCAAAACTTAACTTACAGTTTTTTTGTTCTAAAACTTCAAAACATTATATCGACAGAAGATACTTATTAATTGATTTGTTCTCATGGTACTGGTGACTAAGATTAGTCTTTGTGCCTGCTAAGCGTGGTGTCACTGAGTCACAGCCTGAAGATACTTACTTTTATAAAGTTTCTGTAAAAGCATATATTATATGTTTCTTGTAGGCCTCATTAATTAAAGCCTGGGATGGAACCTTAATGCCCTAGCCCTTGTAAAGGAAGGGAGGCGATGAACCAGTGTAGTGTAGTGCTGGTTTGGGTGTGCAGCACAGTGCGGTTCACCTCGCTAGAGAGAAGCCCACATTTGGGCCGTAGGTTTGTCAGAAAATGTTTTGCAATGGGAAAAAATGATGGAATAAAAGGAAAGGTTGGAAAGAAAATTGTCTGCTGTATTCTTAAAAGACATTGAAGTCTTTGGGAACATGACTCAGATTGTCCAAACCTCAGTACCCTGGTCTGTAAAGTGGGGGAATTGTAGTACTTGCCTCATTGACTGCTAGGGCGTAGAAATAGTGCTGTTAAAAGGACGAGAGAAGATGTACAGATGACTTTGATATTTCTTGGCACATAGTATTTTCTAAGTAATTGATAATAAGATGGAGTAGTTGTTTTGATGTAGTGATGATGAATGAAAATCAATGCTTGAAAGTGCACTGGAAGCAAAGGGAGAAGAAAGCAGGTAAGGACTCCATAAAGGCTCACCAGCTGGCGTGGCATGGGTAGTGAAGAGGCCCTGAGGACACTGATGGCAACAGCGGGGGCCCAGTGGATCATGCCCTCCCTTACCCCAAGAAGTAAGGCTTTCAGTGAGTGAGCTACCGAAATCCCAAACTTCTGAGTTTGTGTTTTGTTTTTGTTTTTAATCTTTATTCAACCCATTTGTTTTAATGAATGTGTGCTATTTTAAACTCTTTTGGTAAAGTGTGTGGTTTTGGTTTTGACTGCATAAGCACTTCAGGTTCTCTGTACTGCTTTGTGTGGCTAGGTAGTCTGTTGTCTAAGTAGTTAGACGGCAGAATTCTTCCGCTGCTCGGTTGTGAAGAATCACTCTTTAAGCTAAACAGTATCTAGAAGCATGACCAGGTACATTCACTAAGCTGTAAGAGGGAGACATGGGGGGAGTAGTCAGGAAGCATGTAGGTGGGAAGGGTTTCCTGTTTCCAGGCAACAGCAAGGCGCTACAGACTGAGAGCAACTTGAATATAAATTCATTCAAGAGAGGGCATTTTATCACCCTGCCTCCTATTAGGGACACAGACTTGACTCTGGGAGGGAGGGTGGGGTTTAAACTTCATTAATCAGTAGTTATCCGAAGCCATTTCTCATTAGCTTTTCTGTGGATTGAAAATATGGTGGGCCAGTGACTAGGTTAGAATCTATGGTATTTTCAACGCAGCAGCACGGGGTTTCTGTGGCTTCATTTTCCTGCCAGTCTGCTTAGAGAGCCTAAGGTGCTCTTGGGCCCTAAGCGGTCTCTTTTCTCTGTCTGACTCCATCTGCAGGAAGAAGGAGGAAGTGCAGCACATTGGCTCCGGAGGAGGTGGTTCCTCCTCTGTGGAGCCAGCACAGAGGTTCACAGGAGCAGAGCAACACTGACTGGCTGAGCCCTTGCTTGTGCTGTTTCCCCTCCTCTCATGAGATGAAAGACAGTGATAGCAGAAGCTATTTGCAAGACGCAACTGTCTAGTTTGGATAATTTTGAGATTTTGGAGCTAGGTGGATATTTAAATTTTGAGACCCCACCCTAATGATTTTATATCTGGTGGTGTAATCTGGCCCTAAAGGACCCTCATTCTGTACTCTACCCCCTTTCTTAGAGCGAGAAAAGTTCTGTGTGATTGTTCAATGTGAGCTGCTTTTCTCTTAAAATCTGCTTTCCATTGTTTTATTCTTACTGGCTGGGATTAAGTTGGTTTTTCGTTCTTTGATTCGACCTGAGAGGAGAGGAGAGCAGGTGCTGCCTACGGTCTTCTTGGAGCAGTTGTGTGTTTATCACTCCATTAGGAGCCTGCTGTAGTCACTTGTCCTGTGATGTTAGGTACCCCAAAGAGACTTACTACTTAAAGGACCACAGAGAGCTGTGCTGAGTCTTAAGCAAACACACAGGGTCCAGGCTTTATGTAGAATCCCCTCTCGCCATGCCTGTCTAAGGATGAATCACTTCTTGAAGGGTCTAATCTGTCTCCTTATTGTCTGCCCGGGAAAGGGTCACATTATTTAAGTGTAACTTCTGAGAGCCTGGCAGGCCTTTTCAAGGAAATGTTGATGGATGCTCTGTAGTCCCTCCCATCCCAACGAACTTCTTTCTACTTAGACACTTAACCTATGTTTAGGGCGCCTCTTTTATTACCAGAAAGAAAAAGTTAAAAGAGTAATCCTCACTATTGATACGGTTTGTTCTTCCCCAGTTTGAGCCCTGGTTTTAAATCAGACGTGGAGTTGCCTTTCCTAGTCCCTGCCTTCATTCAGTTGTTTGTGTGTAAGGACAGGCACAAAACCCTAACCATCGTGAATAGAGTGAGCAATCTCTGGGATATCTTTGTTGATTGTATCATTGTTTATGGCAGTGGATCCTTCCCATAACTGGATTGCTTTTGAGAAACTTTTTTCTAAATACAACAGATTTAAGAAAAAATATTTTATATAAAATTAATTACTTAAGTCATTTTGTAGGCAGTCCTAGATACTTTTAATCATTTTTTGACTCTAGATGATTTTAATCATTTTTATCAGCTCTATACATTTTATATACAGAAAATTATAAAAATATTATATCAAAAGTAGATTGTAGACCCATATTTATTTTTATTTATTATTTATTTATCTATGTACTTATTTATTTTTGCCTGTTGACTTCCTGGTTTTAAAGACATGGCTCTGTTGCAGTATTTTGGACAAAAGGTGGGTCTTAAATGCAGTGGGCTTTTCTCAGTTAACTTTAAGAAGATTATTCTCAAATGTCTCCCTTCAACACTACCATGATTGCTAAATTCTTTTGGATGCACAGCATTTTTTCTTAAAATTATGCCCTCACAGTCATGCATTAAATGTAGTTAGAATACTTTTTTTTTACTGTAGATAGCAGTAAGATTGCCTGTCATATTTAGTTAGTAAAACATTGTAGTCAATTATATTAAATGTGAACTCTTAAATTTATCAAAAATGTGTTTGATATGTATTTATGTTATTAGGAAAAATATCCCATGGTTTAAAAATATTAGGGAGTATTTTAAGTAAATGTCACGATTTGAGTCTTCTATAATTATGCAAATAAATGTTTAAACGTGGAGAACCTAAACTCAACCTGATCCTTTTAAAAGTTGACCTGCTTAACTATTATTCACAGTTGCATTCTTGAATAAGTTTTGTTTAATCTACATTTCACTAGAAGCCATAAACCAGGTTTCTGAAATTTCAAACATGCTAGTGGGTTTTGTTTTAAATATCTTCAATTATATTTTCATTTATTGGGCTTTGTAGAATAATTATGGTTATGCTATAGCTGTTGCTGCTGTGTGCTTTTGGTAGCTTGGAGTAGATAAAAGAGAAATTCAAGATATTTTTTATTTTCCTCTCTGTATCCTAGGAAAGGAATGGCATTTCACAATTTTGTTTGTTTGTTTTTAAACAAGGTCTTACTATAGGGCTGGCTGGCCTGAACTACAGAGATCCACCTGTCTCTGCCTCCCCAGTCCTGGGATTAAAGGTGTGAAGCAATTTATCCACTCTTTGTTTGTTTGTTTTGAGACAGTCTCTAACAGACTACTCTGTAGCCCAGGCCAGCCTGGAAATAAGTAAGTAGCCAAAGTTGGCCTTGAAGTTTTGGCAATCCACTGGCCTCCCAAGTGTCACCACGCCTGTTTCTTTTATGGTTTTTAAACTCAGAAGGATCTGTGCTCCTTCATTTGTACTTGGCTCTTACTGAATATGAAGTGAAAGTTTCATATTTTCCTCATCCTTCTGTCTTCAGACACTAACAGTGTTTTAAATATGTTAAATAGATAATTGTGAAATTAAGCAGAGATTTTTAAAAAGTAGATTTTTGTGAATAGAATCATATGCCAAATTATAATTAGTGGTTTGTTAGTTCTGTGTTGTGGCTAGGAGCTGATGATATTCAGTTGTATCCACTGCATTAGTACTATATGTTTAGAACCTAGAATTAGCTGTGTCTTTTATTTGGCCAACAGGAATTTAAGGTAAGCAATTGAATTATACATTAATAATATAATTTACCAGGAGAAAGGCAGAATTTATTACATTTTATGTGAATCATATGCTGTGTCCTCTGAGGAATACTTATATATTTTTAGAAAAGAATTATGACATATTATTATTAGTACTATTAGCAGTGTTTAATACAGTGTAGATCACCATTACATAGTATTTCTGCATTGATGGTGCTATGCATAAGATGAGCTGAAATATTTCTGTAAAAAAAGATTTTGTGACTTAAAATTCAAAGATTGAAGCAGAAGTAGTCATTTCTTAGGTTGTTCAGATGCTAGATATTTTCCCCAGCTTTTTGATTAATAAAATATTTGTGTTTGCAGGAACATTTTAAGTAGTTTCTATAAGTAACAAATATTGAGGAAATTTTGAAATTTTTGAAAATATTTGGAAAAGAATTTGTTCAACTTTTATCTTGAGAATTTTTAGTATACAGATATCATTTGTGGAAGTTCTTTTTTTTTTTATAAGTACTTTATTTTTTTTTCAAGTTACATCTCAGTCGCAAACCCTTCCCTATTTCCCCTTCCTGTCCCACCCTTCCACCCTCTTCCCCCCCAACAGCTTCTCTTTTCATTCCAACAAATGGTTCTTTCTCTTATAACAGTAAATTCTATACAAAACAGCAGAATTAAATATGCCACATTTATGAGAGTTAAATGGCCCAGTATACCTTCCCAATGTCCAGTTCATACATATTTGGCCCCTGACTTTAACCTTCTACCTTCTAACCATCTCCATGAGTTTAAAGTTCTATAACTGACTTAGCTTTCATACTAACTTGCATCACTATTATAACCATCTTCTTAGATCTAGAACGCCCTCTTGATTCCTAAACAACTCAAAATTTAGCTATGAGACTCAAGCTGTCTATTCTTCAACCACCTCAGAGAGCTGAGAAGGATAAATATATCTGATTATATAGGAAGTGCAGGGCCTGCAGCTTCCAATACTAAGAAATGACAAACCAGTGACTACCTGGACAGTTCCCATTTTCTCTCCATACATTCCAGCATCAGTCTTCAGCCCTTTGGTCCTGTTTCTCTGACAGACATTTATTGTAGAGCAGGGATTGTGAAGGACTAACCTACCCTTGTCTTGGCAGAGCTAGGCTGTTGACTTCCCTGCTACCAAGTTTTGTCCTTTTTGGACAGCAGTCTGTCTACAGTTGAAGCAAGGAGTTTTTACATGCCAAGAGATAGGCTTGCCACTAATTCAACCATCTCACACTGGAGATTCTTCGATGCTTTTCTTCTACTTGGAGTAGAATAGGGGGTGCTGTCAGGAGCTGATATGTCACGATATCCAAAAAAAAATCTTAATTTAAGACCACATCTTTGAATGCCATATTCTGAAGATCTCTTGGGGTTTTTGAAGATGCCCTATCTATCTCTTGTATTTAGATAAGCAAATGTTGCTTGTCTCTTAACAACTTGATTACTGAGTAGCTGAGAGAATATCTGTGATAGACTGTCTCAGTAGCTAACAAGGTGACATGCATGCATGACTAGGAGTTTGTTTTTCTTAACTATCCTAAACAGTTTAAGACAGTTGGTATCAAGAGGCCAGAGCTTCACATTTCATTTTTAAGTATCTCTAGGTACGATACCATTAGGAAGCGTTACCTTAAATTTTGTATCAATATACAAAGATCTATTCAAATGTGGCTAAATATACTCTTAATTTTGTATCAATATACAAAGATCAATGCCTATGCGGCCCAATACAATCTTAATATTGCGTCCATATACAAGGGTCAATACCATTGTGGCCAACTATAATCTTAATTTTGTATCAATATACAAATATCAATACTGACGTAGACCAATACAATCTTATTTTTGCACAATAAACAATGGTCAATACCACTTTAGCCAAATATACTATTAATTTTGTATCAATATACAAGGGTATAAGGGCATATTCAATAATGTGACCTTTCTTCTTGATCCTTCCTGTGCTGTCTATGTCTCAATTTTTCTCAAGTCCGTGCATTCCTACATAGGAGATAAAGAAGGATACAGAAAAGGGAAAGAAGGAATACCCTGGGTCTAACCTCCAAAACCCATTAAACAGTACCATTTAACAACTTGTAATCTCTTCCCCTAAATAACAGAGTTTTCAGTTGTCCTTCAAATAACTGAAAAAAGGGCGGGTGGAGAAACACCCTCCCCACCCTCTGGGTATGGGATGTCGCTCTCTTAAAATGACTTCCTGCTGATTTGGGTCGTAGTAAACCTGTTTGGGGCCCAAACCAAAATGGAAAAATGGTTAAAAATGTTAATACAATCCTTTTATGTTCAGTCCTTCTGTTCTCAGCTGTTTAGATGTCCTAAGGAGTTTGTAGGCAGAAGCTGAACTTCCAGGCTTTACTGAGGTTCTGGCTGGGGCATTGTGTAGAGCTGAACAGTCTTAGCGATATTGAGTTGTTGTGGTTGTAGGCTATTGATGGAGACAGCTATTGAGGGAGTCTGTCAGGCTGAATCATCTGGGTCACTCGTCTTCTTTTGGTGTCTTATTCTGATTTCTGCTGAGGTTTCCGTTGTCCAGTTGTCCCTGGGTTCCTTGAATGGATGCTTTGATTCTCCTGGAAAGATAAGAACAGTGCCCTGCCCTAATCCTCACTCAGGGACAATCGCCCCTTTTTTTGGGGGGGGGGTAGGTAATATTTCTCCTGAAGCAAATTTGGTTTTTGACCATATATAAAGTTTTGAAATTTTTGAAAATATTTGGAAAAGAATTTGTTCAACTTTTATCTTGAGAATTTTTAGTATACAGATATCATTTGTGGAAGTTCTTAAAACATTTTTCTGCTTTGCTTAAAATCATTCTCTGTTACTTAGACAGCATTTATAAGACTAACAAGTTTTAAAAATATTGTTTCTTTTCTTTTCTATAGAAGCATTGAAGTTATATCTTAGGGTTGTAAGTGTTCTTGTCTGGAAGTTAAGGGACTGTCTGAAAATCAACCATTCAGTTGCCAAGCAATACTAATTTTAAGTCAGCTTCTAGGCATGAATTCAGTTCCTTATTGTGAAAGTGGTAGTGTCTTGCCTCAAGGTTGTTGGCACACAAATAAGGCTGTGCTCTCTGTGTCAGTGCATTGTTGCGGGCCTGTAGTGTGTCTGGTAAGTTATAATAGGGACTATTTAAGTTCCAGAAGTTTGTGCTCTAACAAGTGCCTCATTAGTGTGTGGAGGTGTGAGGGGATGGGTGTAGCTGTCAGAGCCCAACTTTGTGGAGTCAGTATATTCCATCTGATGTAGGTTCCAGGATCAAACTTAGGTCCTCAGGCTTGTATGGGTAAGCACTTCACCTGACCAGCGATTTTATACGTTTTGCTTTTACAATTTTTAACTTTTAAAAAGAAAAGCATAAACTTTCGACTTTTCAGTAATTCGTAACCTATTTTCTGCTTCCATAAATAGGATTTAACAGACTCTCTCGATGATGTTTTAATTTATTGTTTATTTTTATAAGTATACATTTGCTATTGTTGTGGTTACAGGTGAGGAATGGTGGTGCAGGTGCAGTGTGCTTGCTGCTTCCCTGGAAACTGTAATGCTGTTTGGTAGATCAAATCTGGGCTTTAGTAGTTTTTCCATTATCATTTGATTATATGCAAGGTTGTTAGCCCAGTTGTATGATTTGCTACTGATTAGACTATGAGGGAATTATGAATTACTACACTTACAATCACAAAGTTAACATATTGTGAAGTTTAAGGGTCTGCTTTAAATACATGGGACGACCTGTTGCCTCTTCTGTCTGCTCATACAGAAAATTTTCAGTTTTTTCTTTATGAAATTGTTTTGTATTTCAAATAATTCTGAAATACAGGCTTTTGTTTTGAGATTCAGGCTTCCTTATTAACTAGTGTGGTACTGTGTTAGGTTTGCTGTAACTTTTAAACTTCAAAGTGCTAGAAGAACCTTGTAGGTGAACTTTTCAACCACATTATCAATGAGAAGAAAGGTGTTTTGCTTATATATAAGTGTTTTGCTTGCTTGTTTGCAAGTACACCATATGTGTTCCTTACTGCCCATGGAGTTCAGAAGAGGGCATCACATCCACTAGAACTGGAGTTGTGGACACTTGTGAGCCTCCATGTGAGTGCTGGGAATTAAACTGGGTTCTCTTTAAGAACCAGAAGTGCTCTTAACTACTGAGCCATCTCTCTAGCACCATAAGTAGACTTTATAGTAATTAGTGATTCAGTTATCATTTAAAGAACAAATTGTATTTTAGTGCTAATTTGACTTTATGAATTGTATATTCTAAGTATATATATTTTAGGTTTTCAAGGCATAGCTCTTGCTGAGCACAGGTAGTCCCTGTGTCACTTGAGGAAGGTTGGAATATTTATCTGCTAGTCTTCAGTTTTTATTTTGGGACTAATTTTCACAGGGATGCTTTATTTAAGAACAAAAAAGTCAAACATGTTATTACTCAAAATAATTGTACTTTAAGCTGTACACATTATCCTTTATTTTTTATATGGGTCCTTCTTCCCACCCCTTTTAAATCTTTGATTCTTTTCTCATGTAATATAATGAATTCAGTTCCCCTCCCTCTACTCCTTCTAGTTCCTCTCCACTTCCTTTTATATCTATATTCATTCCCTTTTTTGTCTCTAATTAGAAAAGAACAGGCTTCTAAGACATAACAACAAAACAACAAAATAAAATATACTAAGATAAAATTAAGATCATCATACTGAAGTTGGACAAGCCAAGCCAACATAAAAATAAAAGAGCCCCTGGGGGCTGGAGCGATGGCTCAGTGGTTAGGAGCACTGGCTGCTGTTCCAAAGGATCTTGGTTCAATTTCTAATACCTACATGGCAGCTCACAATTGTCTATAATTCCAATTCCTGGGGATCTGACATCCTCACACACACATACATGCAGCCAGAAGAACAACAATGTAAATAAAAATAAATAAATCATTAAAAAAAATAAAATAAGCGAGTTCCAAGAGAAGGTACAAGAATCAGAGGCACACTAGTTTACACATTCAGGAGTCCTATAAAAGTACTAACTGAAAGTATAATATATAGTATATAGTGTAGTATATAGTAGAGGACCTGTAAGCTGTACATAGTATCTTTATGTTACCAGTTCTTCTGAACTTGATTCAACTAATTTATAGTTTTATTTTTAACATTGAAATCAAATTATTGAAGCAATACTATTTCTTCTTCCTCCTCCTTTTGTAGTTTTGCATACTTTTTAGAAAAAAAAATTAGTTCCCAGCTTAGTTTGAAAAAGTCATTCTGATAATCTTATATATAAACCTGTGTCCTGGGAGCCAGGGACCATAGCCCTAACCTATTTTCTAGATAGGGCATCCTGCAGCCAATTGTTATTAACTGTTATTAATTCTATTTTTGAGACAGAGTCTCACTGTGTAGCCCTGGCTGGCCTTGAATTCATGGAAATCCTCCTGCCTCTACCTACTGTGTGTGTGCTATCATAACTGACATTATTATTTTAATTAAATTTTCTATAAATGCTTAAAAATAAAGTAGTAGAGCAGTAAGAAGATTATGGATTCAGAATATGTCCACAAGGTTGTTTGTATATTCTGTTTTCAAGACTAAGTTTGAGCATCAATGTCTTTGGAGGAATGCAATAAATGCTTATGTAAGTTGTGATAAATTCATGTTTTTATAAACATACTTCGGGGATTTTTCCATCCTGCTCTGCTTAAAATATATTTACTTCTAAATTTTATAAAATAATTTTAAGAGCAGTAATTGAGTTACTTTTGGTAAACTTTTAAGAATTGAATTACCTAGTATGGGGCTGCAGTGATGGGTCTGTGGTTAAGAGCATTACCTACTATTCTAGAGGACCCAAATTCAGTTACCAGCACCCACATCTGGCAGCTCACAACTGCCTGTAATTCCAGCTCCAGGGAGTCATCTTTGGTTTTTTGAAACAGAGTTTCTCTGTGTAATATCCCTGGCTGTCCTGGACTTACCTGTGCAGACCAGGCTGGCCTCACAGAATTCACGGAGATATGCCTGCCTCTGCCTCTCAAGTGCTGGAGTTAAGGCCCAGCGCCCCAGGGGATCTTTTGCCCTCTTGTGGCCATTGTAGGCACTGCCCTTAAATGCCATACTCACACAGACATGCATATTTTAAAAAACTGGCAAAGAATTTAATTACATATTGGAATGTTTGGATTTTCTTATAATTTTAGATAATTTACACTAGAAATTGCTTTTCTCACATCCTAAAGAATTAGAGTCTGAGTCTTTCAACTTGCTGACTTCTGTTATTAAAGTTTTGGTTGCTGTCCCAAAGCAGAACCTGTCTGGGTTAGATTCAGAGGTCACTAGTAGCATGGCTTTGTTAATGGGGGCCTGAATAAGAGTATAGAAAATAGAGGGATCATAGCTACACTTCACATGAAACCACCTTACTAGTACAGAACTACACTTAGAAGCCTGAGGCTCTTGGTGTTCACAGTCTAATAGGGGAAAGTAAAATTTACAAATGAAAGCTTTAATCACAGTTTGAGGCTTGCCACCACCCCTTCCTTCACTGTCTTCCTTGTTTCTTTCCTTCCTTCCTCCCCTCCCCCTACCTCCCCTCTCTTCCATTTCCTCCCCTCCCAGTCCTTCCTTCCTTCCTGCTCTGCCTCCCTCATTATACTTTCTAATTAACTAATAACTAAAATGTATCTATTATGTGCAGACTTGGGACTTGGAATCCCTACATTCCTTTTTTTTGTTGTTGTTTTTTTTGAGACATGGTTTCTCTATGTATCCTTGACTGTCCTAGACTCACTTTGTAGACCAGGCTGGCCTTGAACTCACAGAGATCCTCCTGCCTCTGCCTCCCTAGTCCTGGAATTAAAGGTGTGGGCCACCATGCCCAGCAATTACAGACAGCAGTGAACTGCCATGTGGGTGCTGGGATTTGAACTGGGGTCCTTTGGAAGAGCCGTCAGTGCTCTTAACCGATGAGCCATCTCTCCAGCCCCAAGGAATCCCTACTTTCTATGATTCACACTTTTACAAAATAAATTTGCAGAAAGCCAGACAAACAGTACAGAAATTACCATTTTCACAATGCACATCACTGACAAGAATTATTTTTGCATTTTTTTCCACTTGATTATCTTTTTCTTCCCATGAAATCAGAGGCACTGTCTGCTTTGTCTTCTTTTCTAGTGACTAGAACTGTAATTGTTACACAGTAGATGCCAAATAAGGAACTGTGGCAGGTTTCAAATGAATGAATGAATGATGGTTCTGCTTGTTCTTATAAGGCTTTATGGGGTGGGGTGAGGGCTATGAGCCAAATCTCCAAAATTTGAGGCTGGGGAGGTAGAGGAAGTGAGCATACACACGCTGAACATTGTGGGCACCAGGGACTCATGTGGTACACATATGTACATGTAGCAAAACACTCATGCACATACATAAAATAAAAAAATAACTGAAATGACAGCATATGAGTCACATTTCCTAGATGTTTCCAGTGCAAGAGCATTGGTTTACTGTTCAGATGGTTTCATGTGGCACCATGAAGCACAGAGAAACCTAAGTCTTGATGTGGCTTTTGAGTTGTGCCACCTAGTAGTTCTTTTTCAATGTTTCAGAAGTGGGGCCTGAGGATATAGTACAAGGTTTGATCCCAACTTCTCATTTGCTACTCTGTGAAGGGGGTCAAAGAGAACAATTGTGCTGACCATTGTTCAGTTACAGAAATATATCAGAATTTCTGAACCTGTTTTGAGGATTTCGGCCTTTGTAATCACAGCTACGGCACACAGATGTATTTAGAGAATGAACAGAATTTAGGAAAAGGATTTGTTTTGCGTGTGTGAAAGTGTGATTTTTTTATAGTTGGCAACCAACTTTGCTTCATGTGCTATGAAGTTTGGTTAATTCCTTTCTACCTTTATTTTATTGCTTTTTATCATTTTTGGGGTCTAATATGGTCCATTTATCTTAGCTTAGTTCTGTCATCTCCCCCTTCCACCCTGGAATGTATGGCTTCACATCTGTAATGTGGAGTTTTACAGTTTCACATTTCAAGTATTTCCTTAAAGTCAGCCTTTATAAACAGCTCTGAAATGATTTTCGTAAGGAACTATTCCATGTATTCTTTGTCAATAGGTTAGAGCTATTTAAATATGAAGAATTTAAAAATTAAATCATTACTATAATACATAAATGCATTATAGCACAGCTAGACTGAGAAGTTTTAATATGCATTCACAGAAGTGTAGCTGTCTGACTCCCACTTTGAGTTTTTACCTGCCTTGCTCTTCATTCTTCTTTACTGCTCTGAAGTCTAAGCACTGGCGAGAGCCTCTTGCCTGCCTCCATGCAGATCTTCCATCTAGTGACCATGCTGGCCTGCTTACCTTTCTGTTTCATATTCTTGAAGCTTACTGACTCATCATCTATTTCATCCTCAAACGCTGTGTCAGGGGCCTGTACCCAACCTGTAGATTAGGGCAGAGAAGGGCAAGTAAACTGTCTGTAGGGTGGGGCAGGGATGCTACTCTGCGGTGGGAGCGCCTTTGCCTGTGATTCCAATGCAGTCACAGTCTGCCTGTTCCAATATCTCCAGAACCTTAGCTGCTGACCTTTCATGACCTTATTTCCCTAACACAACTCAAAGTACTGTTTGCTTCCAGGCATTCCCCACTCTCAGGCATCAGCTGGCTTCCCAAAGGTTAATAACATCCCTGATAGACCACCCATCCAGTCTTAAAGAGGAAATTCTGTACTAAGTACAAAACCACACCAGTACTTTTTTCATCTGTGCTTTATCTAAAGAAAGACTTCAGATTTATCTTTTACTATGATACCCATCTAAAGAAAGAAAATTAGACCATTCTCTGCAAACTCCCTTGACATTATTTTTAGGATAGTGAAGAACGTCATAGAAATAATAATAAAACAACAACAATAATAACAATAAAAATAAAAGATCAAGCCATGCTTATAGAATTAAAGGGAACAGTGTGAGTCCAATAAAATATTTTACATTAAAAAACATAAAAGATTTACGTTGCTCATAAATAAATTAAATGTGATTGATGAGAAAAAGAAGAATCATTTTAGAATTCTGCAAACTTTCCCCCTCCTTGCGTTGTGCTGATAGATATTTTGACAACTTTCTGGCATGCTAAAAGCACTCGATCTTGAGTAAGAAAACCTAGTTATTACAGCGTAAATAGGTGAAATGTTGGTTGTCTTTCTTTGTAAAACAGGAATAATGGTGACTGTGGTGGTCTTCTTAAAGTGGATGCTTCTGTAAGATACGTTTACTAAATTTCTTTTGGTAAACATTTGGGTATTGTAGATGAGTTTTATATGTTCCTGTCAGTAGAAAGGCTTTAAGTTGTAACTTTCAAATATGAACTATTTCAGTTAGAAGGATATAGAAAAGAAGTATTTCTTTTGAAATTTATCAGACAAAAGGAATGTGCATATAGTTGAGAAGATCACTTAGTCAGTAAAGTGCTTGTTTTGGGAGACATGAGTTCCTGTGCTCCGTCTCCAGACCTCATGGCCATGGGGCACTTAGAAGCTTTGTACAGGTAGAGATAAGCAGACCTTCTGGGTTCCCTGGTCATCCAGCCTACCCTGTTTGTTGGTGTCCAGCCAGTGAGAGACTCAGTTTCACAAAAACATGGTAGGCAGCTCCTGAAGAACATCTCTGGCCTCCATAGAAATGTGCACGCACACACAAAGAACGTGCACATAAACCATATATGTACTTTGAGTTGGGAGAATGTATTTTTATTAAATCTAATTTATTTATTTTGTAAAAAAATATAAGAATAAGTGGACATACAGTGTTAATACTGGTACTAGCTTACAAGGAAGAAAAGGCCCATGCCCTACAGTAGCATTTATTTATTTACTTTAAAATGTCTAATATTAAAATAAATGTTCTTTTGAGGCAGAATAATGTAAGTGACTGAAATATTTGTAATAAAACTTTGTGGAAAGAAAAGGAAATATTTGAAAGTATGTGGTGATGGAATTTGTAACTTCCCAGTGAATTTATGCAAGTTAGCCGCTATAATAATTTTGATACCAAAAATGTTAGGTGAAAAGATTTGACTTTATGAATGTGATTTAGTTTGTTTTGAGATGTGCTGATAGCTTATATTAGGAAATAATTAGTCCGTCAGTTTAATATGACTTTTGTGTTTGGTGAAATATGAAAGATTTTGAGGCCAAAAATGTAATGTTATGCTGTTTTTTTTTTTTTGTATTTTTTAAAAAGGTGTGTTAAGATCATCACAGAGTCATGGCTATGGATGAGTGGTAGAGGATCTACTTAGATTGTAGAATCCTGGGTCAGGTCCTGTGCAATGCTGGAGCGCACGCACGTGCACACACACAGACACACACTCTTGATAAACTCTCTGAGATAGCTGATAAGTTCTTAGTGATCATGACACCAGGTGTAACTTTTGTCTGAAAACTGAAAACCAGACTGAATACTGAATAATCACAGACACAAACTCTGAAATATATCCTAAGGGGGGTTTTAACTTTCCCAACTACATGCCAGTGAATAATCACTTATCTACTAAATCTCAATCACTTGTGGTGATGTAAGATAAGACTTTGAGAGCAATTTCAGAGGCAAAGGAAATCTTGAATCTTTGAGGTAGAAAGTACTCTTAAAAAGTTTTCACCGGGGTGGTGGCGCACTCCTTTAATCCCAGCACTAGGGAGGCAGAGGCAGGTGAACCTCTGTGACTTCAGGGCTAGTGTGGTCTACAGAGTGAGTCCAGAATAGCTAGGTATACACAGAGAAGCCCTGTCTCAAAAAAAAGAAAAAAGTTTTCAAAGTTTGGTTGTAAATTAAGTGAGGGCCACACAGTCGACTAGGTGCTAAGGTCTTACATATGTGTGGGCCATTGGTCCTGTTTGGTAGGGCTTGGGGAAACTGAAACTGAGTCGCAGATGGGGAGGCCATCAGTGGTCTAATAGGTTATATGGATGTAGTACAAAGCCTGATGCTAATACTGAAAGAAAACGGGCAAATATGTTCCCTAAACTCTGTAAGTGAAAAAGGGGGAAAGGCTTTAGATTTAAATAGAAGCTACAGAGAAAAATAATGTGCTTAAAAGCCCAAACAGATAGTCAAAGTAACCCAGGAAATAGTTTTGCATGAACCTATAATTTAAGATTTGCCGTTCCACAGTTGGAGAGCATCTTGATATCCTGATGCTTGGAGATGTAAGCACTTCTGGCCATGCTTGCACTATATCAATGATATTTGATTAAAATGCTCACTTCCCCCACAGGGTCAGATAGCAATTATTAAATAGGCAAGGATTATCATACACGTTGGCTTTGCCAGCTTTCCTTTTATTCTTGTAGGCACCTTATATAATTTGGTATCAAGTTCCCCTTCCTCTCCCTGTATGGAATTCTTGGTGTCAAGCCTCTATTTAGTTCCTCCATTCTGCTGCATATTGTTTCTCTTCTAGGGACCAGCCTTGTTTTTCATTTCTCTGAAGCCCTTACTCTCTTCACTCTAGAATGTGCCCTTTGTGCTGTTACTGGGGTGACTCCTAGACCTAAGGTCTTCAAGGAAACTTCAGAGAAGGTAGAGGGTATAGTGGGAGATGCAGATGATGATGGTGGTGGTGAGCCCATAGTTCTGCTGGGAGTTCCACAGCCATAGTGCTCAGCATCAGTGTCTCTCTCGCTGACCCTGTGGCTTAGGGAGAGTGGAAACTCTCGTCTTCAAAGAGTAAGAATGACAGCTTCTGTACAATGACATTGCTGGAGATAGTACGTGAATAAAAGCATGTTACATTATAAGAGATGGGCCAGGCATGCACATTATAAAAGCACACGCCTTTAATCCCAGCGCTCAGGAGGCAGAGGCAGGTGGATTTTTGTGAGTTCAAGTATAACCTGGTCTACAGAGTGAGACCCAGGATAGTCAGGGCTATACAAAGAAACCCTGTCTTGAAAAACAAACATAAACATTATAAGACATGATGATTTAGAAAACTCATACCGGTAACTATGATGATGTACTAAGGATAGTATGTCCTTGGTCCCTTACAAGTGCTATTTATTATTGTTTGTGGATGAGGTAATTGAGGTTTCAGAAAATTATATGACCTGCCTACAGTTAAGTTTTCTGGATTCAAATCGAGATCTGTGTAAGTGCACAATGCCTGCGCTTGACTAAAACGAGGTGCCTCACTGAGTCCCAGATGAGCAGGACTCCGGCTACTTGTCCTTGCTGCTCTTTTAGTGAAGCCAGGGCAGATACTCGGGACTCTGCTGGACTGTCTGCGGGGTTGCATTCAAGTTCTGGCCATCATCTTCTGATTTGTAATCCTGTCTCAAGTACATATGAGGCTTAGATTTGTAATCAGTGCCTGGAAATCATGGTAGTGTTTTATGGAGGATAATAATAGTAGCCATGTAACAGTTCCTGAGAATGGGGGACTTAGCTTACAATATGGATACTTAAAATAGAATAGGAAATGTAAATTAACATTTAAGGACTTTGTTTTCCAGATTATGTTACTTGAATTTTATTTGTTATTACTTAAAACTGAATGGCTTATTTGGTGTTTCCCTTTGTTTCTGAAGAAGTCTGAAAACTCAGGGGGCATTGGCCAAGCGAGGAGCTTGGAAACCTCACATCCCAAAAGGAATAGTAAGCAAAAACATTTAGTGAGCAGATGATTAATAAAAGCAATAAGGATTTGTGCGGATGATTGGGATGGGAGTGGATTTGATATTAAAATAAACCAGCATCATGGATTTAAAATATATTTTGTCTTCCTGAGAATCACTTCTAGAAGAGCAGATTGTGGTGTGGCTGGGACAGTTAACATCGTGTACATTTTAATGTGTAATATTGAATACATTATTCAGTGGTTAGTATCATTGATTTGGAACCTGTATGACCTCTGGAAATAAGTGCCACAAACGATGTGTTTTATGGATGCCACATTACTTAATCCATTTTTATTAGGATTAAAGAGATCTCAGTTTTTGACTGATTTACATACCTACAGCAATTAGAATGGGAGGGAGAAGGATTCATGCAGGAGGCATTTCTGATGAGAAGTGATAGGAGGATCCTGACCAAAATGGGGGAAGAAACCCTGGAACTGTATACATTTTGATATAGAATCTTTAAGTGAAGCACATTCATGCCTATGAACTCACCTTGTTTTGTGAGATACTTTAATAAGTTATTACTACCTTTTAGAGTGAAGAGTGTTACAGTTCTGTTCCAGTCTCTGTCTCTCAGGCATTTGCAGTGTGTGTAGGAAGCCAGGGATTAAGGTACTCCTGCCCAGGGTTCTACTTTTCTCAGGTTCCTGGTAGAAATGCAGAATTCCTCTACAGGAGCCTCCTGGTTTGGGGGACATGAATACTCAACAAGATTGGTGCTACTGATAATTGCCCAGGAAACACCAGGGAAGGTTAAATTATGGTGATGTGGTGATGAAAGCAAGTCTCATGTTTTGAAAGATTTTCATGCAGAATAGTTCAAAGTTAGGAAACAAGAACAGTATTCAGCCTGAGAATTTAGTTGCTTCAGTGGTTCATCTGAGGTTCTAGATTGCTGTGTTTGTTCTTGTTTGCAGTGTTTGTGTTCATTCATGAGAAGTATTTGGAATTAGAAAGAAAAGGAAGATCAGATGATGTTTATCTTTGTTCTGTTAAAAGAATTTGTAAAATAGTTATTCTCTCAAAAAACTCATAAATTAGCCGGGCGGTGGTGGCGCACGCCTTTAATCCCAGCACTTGGGAGGCAGAGGCAGGCGGATCTTTGCGAGTTCGAGGCCAGCCTGGTCTACAAAGCGAGTCCAGGACAGCCAGAGCTGTTAAACAGAGAAACCCTGTCTCGAAAAACCAAAAAAAAAAAAAAAAAAAAACTCATAAGTTTAAATTTCTTGTTGATGGTACATTTGTTATTGTATTGTAAATATTGGCTATCTCAGTAAGATGGGTTTTTTTCCTGCTTAAATATATTTATTTTAGTTAAACACTTCAGCTTACTTCTTTTACATTATTTCCTAACTATCCCTTAGTCATGTGAATACAGTTTATTTTTGGATAAATTTGGATATTTTGTGCTTGAATTCTTTATTGTATCTTTCTTACTGCATTTTACCTTACTATTACTATGTTTAAAAGTTTATTATGGAATACTTTATTATACTTGTGATAAAAATTTTATTTATAAGACCATATGGCTGTTATTTAAACCCATCAAAGTGATGGTTAGTGCACACTGATCATACTGACAAGCAAGCATTAAATCAAATTTTTTTTTTTTTTTTTGGTTTTTCGAGACAGGGTTTCTCTGTGTAACAGCTCTGGCTGTCCTGGACTCACTTTGTAGACCAGGTTGGCCTCGAACTCACAATGATCCGCCTGCCTCTGCCTCCCGAGTGCTGGGATTAAAGGCGTGCGCCACCACTGCCCGGCAAATCAAAATTTTTAAATATTAGAGGTAAAATATTTTGTTTTGTTTCTTGTTTTTGGATTTTCAAGACAAGGTTTCTCTGTGTAACAGTTCTGTCTGTTCTGGACATACTTTGTAGACCAGACCGGCCTCAAACTCACAGAGATCCACCTGCCTCTGCCTCCTGAGTGCTGGGATTAAAGGTGTACACCACCATGCCTGGCTAAAATATATTTCTTAATGAGATGCATTATTAGTGCTTTTTATAATTGGATTAGCATTATTCAAGATTAATATTCATTTCCATTCCTTTTAATGTGTATAATATGAAATTTTGTTTATATAGATACCTTGAAGAGAATGAGAATATTTTGGGGGGAAAATTTGTGGGTTATATTCCTGAGGACAGTGATCCATCAGTTAAAAATATCTTTAATAATTTATCAGTGGATGATTCAATTGGTTGTTCTCCAGTTTTAAGTTATGAGTTGGCAAAGCTACTGGAGTTTCAGAAGAGTGAGGAGTTTAGGGCCTCTCATGATCCACTGGCAGTATTGTCACCTTGTATCCTGTCAGGAATTTGGGTGGTTCTCCTCATTCTCCTCAGAGTTAAGTTATTTTGGGTGTGAGATATGTGTGTGGTCTAATTGTGTAAAACAGGAGGGGAGTGTGGCTGGAAAGGGGGAGGTACTGTCCTGTGGGGCAGTCCGAGGTCGACCAGCCTTAGGGAAGGGGGTGTCAGTGATCTAGGAAGCGCCCTGATGTCCCTGTGATTTTCACCTCTGGAAATTCAGGTACTGACAGGAGTTAGCACATTCCCTTCTTAAGGCTGTTGTACTTGTAACTTATCTATCTGTCTATACCTGTTTCTATTTTACTTAATTTTTGGTGTGTCCTTTAAATTTGAGTGTTGTCTTAAGGTAGTATCATGGGTCTTAGTTGTTTCCACACATCTGTTTATAAATTGTCCTTTCTTGAGGATATCTTCTGAATCCTAATTCCGTGTAAATTTCTCACCTCAGGATCAACATTTGAACTCCCTCTATCTGTTCCTCCAGTACATATCTGGTTAGTCTTACTCACATGGCTAGTACTTTGGCAAAGCATATTTTAAATAGCTTAATATAAGGAATTATTTATAACTTTGTAAGTAAACAGCCACAAATTACTTTTTGGCTCCTGCCATATTTTTCAGGGACTGCCAATTCATAAAAATTCCCATAGTTCAAGAGACCATTGATATTTATATTCTTCCTTTTGTTTTTACAAGAAAGGAAACCATAGGTTAATCCAGTAGGCCCCAGGTTACAGAAGTGGTATGTAATGTAGGAATGTAGACTTGAGTGAGTCTCCTGACTCTACTATTCATGCTGTGCTGCCTCATACCTCTGCCTTTGGGTAAATTGCATTCCTTAGCCCAGTCTTGCTTAATATCCTTTATCCTGTGGACTGACTAGCGGTTCGGGCTGTTCAGCATTATTTTTTAAATAGAAAAGCATTTACTTTTTTTTTTTTTTTTTGAGGAGTTTCCTAAAACAAAACAAAATACTCTTTCTCCTCTGCTGAATACCTGTGCTACCATGTAGCCCAGGGCTGGGCAAGCTGGAGTCCTTAAGCTCCTGAGCTGCTGGAGGGAGGGAGAGGGGGAGGGGATAGTCACAGGTCAGAGTAGAGGTGGATTGGCAGAGCAGGGGCTGGTGGGAGTGGGAAACTTACATCATTTCCCTGCAACTGGAGGCCCTACTTTTCTCTGAGTAACAGTTCACTAGATTGACAGAGATTCGTAAAAGAAGGAAAAAGAATGACAGGCCCGATGCTTCTGTTCATAAATCCGTGGTATTAGATGAAACTGTCAATAACTAACTAGAAGCCGCCAGGACTGTCTGCTTCGCTCTCCCCAGCTCAGTTCCTCTCTGCTCCGCCCCATCCCTGCTCTCTCTGCTGTTCAGATCAGCTTCCTGCTTCTCTGAAAACTGGTCTGTAGAGCTGGTCTGCTCTCACAGAAAGCGTGGTATTTGTAAGACTAAGGCAGGTTTTCCGAAAGTGTTGTTGGTACGGTTTTCTTTGGGAGATGGAAAGCGAGGAAAAGATTTCTTAGAAAAGAAAGGGGCAGGCTGAAAAAGCAAAACCATCACGAATTGTGTTGTCACATCGTGCCGGTGTCATAACCAGCTCAGTAGACTGCTGCACTGAAAACATTTCTATGAGAGGTATGTGCTTGGAGAACGGAAAGGTGACTGACTGTTGGCTGTGGAGCGAACTGCCCCTAGCAGCTGTTCAGATGGTTGTATGATCGTGATTCTTCTAGTGTTTTGATATGGAAAGGGTGATCATTACTTGAAACCGAGTGCAGTTAACTAGCTTAATGGTTAAAAAAATGTTAAATCTGTGTGTTTTGTCCCCACATCAGAACTCCTTCAGGCCCTTCCTGCCTGGGTCTAGTGAAGTCCAAGGTGTTATTTCAGACTCTTTTGGTGGTGGTTGTCAGTAAACAAGATGATGATCTTTAATACCTGTCTCATTATTTATGAACCACACGACAAAGATTAATGAGAGAGACTTCAAGTGGCTGGAAGAAGCTTCAGACTCATTAGGAGCTTTCTGAGCTGGCAGATGGCAGAAGTAAAAGGAAATGGTTGGTGCTTTACCATAATCTCAAGAGGGAGCTTTAAAGTTCAGAGGGTATATTACATGACAATGGAAGAATCTGGAGGGGTCACTAAAATCCAGAAACATAGCCCATGACCAGTGATGCCTGCCCAGAATGCTTTGAATACACATGGCTGTGTTTTTTTCCAGGGTGATATGTTTTTATTCAGTAGTCAGGGACAAGGGTTATGAATAACAATTTAACCAACATTGAAGGAAGTGTGGGACATTTTACTACTTAAAATCAGGATATTCTATTACAGAAAAATGTAGAAAATATCAAAAGTAGGAAAATATATACTATTTTATCCTATACATGACTGGATAAGCTACTAGTGACAGAGACCATACAAGCTATGAAATATTTTATGCTTGATTTTAATTACTTTTGTCTTGGGAGAAACTAGAAATTTTTAATGTTGGCATGTTTTCAGTTAGTAACATTTTGTAATTAAATTCTGTTATTTCCAAATGATAGCTTGCATACTCTTGCACACAATTAGCACCAAAACCTTGAAATCTATTATCACAAATAGATGCTAGGTATCATAACCCAACTTAAGTTCTGTCCCCTAGGAGACGATTTTTTCCTTTAAAGGAGATTTAACTTAACAACTTCTTAAATATTTACAAAGAGCAAATCTTCATGCTCATAGGAGATAATGCTGAATTTGACAGGCTAATTATGTAAAAGGTTGTGGGGTTGTGGGATGTTACTCAGTGGTAGGGAACTTGTGGTTCAGTTCCTACCAGCACAGAAGAATTAAGGAATGAATGATCCTAGATCAGAAAAGATATGGAAGGTAAATCTAATTCAGATTCCCAAGAAGGAATTTCCCCTACAGCATACACTGACAGGTGGACACGTTGTTGTATTTGCTGTGGTCATTTTTATGTACAGCTGCACATTAGAAACCTAAGGAGAGTTTTTATTAACTACCGCTACCCATTCTTTCCTCCAGAGGTTCTAATTGATTGATTGGGGGTGGAGCCAAGCTACTGATAGTTTAGAAATCATTTCCTCCTATTTCTTTTTTTTTTTTTTTTGTAATTTATAGAAGGACAGATTTATTGGATAGGAGAGGGAAAGAGAAACAGGGTGACACTGGGGCAAAGAGGGAGAGAGGATGGGGAAAGAGGGAGGGTGAGAGAGAGAGAGAAAGAAAGAGCTTATTTCCTCCTGTTTCTAATGTAGATTTTTTTCAACTTCATTCATTCATTCATTTATTTCTTTATTTAAGTTGCATCTGGATCACAGCCCCTCCCACCTCCCCTCCAGGCCCCACCCTCTTACCCTCTTCCTCCTCTCTCTCTTATCCTTCCAGCCTAGGCTACAGGAGAGTCTCTCACAGTTGTATCATGTAAAACATCAAGGTTCAGATTCATTTTGGATATTGCCCTTGCAGTCACTAGATCTGTTTTGGCATGTGTCCTCTTAGGTCTGGCCTCTGTCACACACAGCCCATCAGATATTCAACAACATTTCTTCCCTAAGACTTAACTTTTTTAGACTAAATATTCGTAGCTCCATCAGTCTTAAAATTTCTTCACCATTTTGATGACTCCCCTTCTGGGAATTGCCCTTGTTTGTCACTATCACTCTTAAATAGGATGCCCTTGGACTGGAGTAGCCATCCTTTTGTCTGGCTGTGTGGTATCCAGCACAGGATATAGATGATGTAGAGACAGAACAGTTCTATAACCTCTTGTTCTGAATCATCTACTTGGATAGTGGTAACGTTGCCCTTGGCACTTTTGACTACATGAAGTCAGCTAAGGCTTTTACTTAGCTACTTTTCACATGACTTAAACTCAGCCTCTCCCACTGCATGGCTGTAGATTTTCTTTTCCACTGTAGTTGTAGGATTTACAATTATGAAACAAAAGAGAAAAACCAATAGATCAGTTATTATATACATGGAGAGTGGCACAGTCGAACTCGGTGTCAGATTTTTCTTTTGTGAATGTGCGTTTTTGTTGTTTGTTTATGAGATGGGGTCTTGCTCTGTAGTCCAGGCTAGCTTTAAACTTATTGATCCTTCTGCCCCATTCTCCCAGATGCTGCTGGGATTATAAGTGTGCACCACCATGCCTACGTATAGCAGCAGTTTTAAGGATTGAATGGTGGATTCATTTCAGTCTATAGTTAATCTTGTTAATTTAGCCCATCTTGCCAGTGTTTCTTTCAATTCACTACTCAAAGCTTGCAATTCATAGTTAAGAATCTATTGACTTAGCAGCCTGTTACAATGTCCACATTCAGTATTTCATCAAATATTTCCCTAGATACATTTATTCTATCTAGAACACACTACTAGACTACTGCTTTAACATGAAATATCAAAAGGAAATGTATTTATCATAACACTTTCAAATTTTTAAGACATTTATTTGTGTGTGTGTGTACACACTTGCTATGGCTTATAGGTCAGAGGATAGCCTGTGTGAGTTAATTCTCTCTTTTCACCATGTTGATCCCTCAGTCAGACTCAGGTCATTGGGCTTAGAAGCAGGCACCTTTACACTGTGAGCTATCCACTGGCCCTGTCAAAACACACCTGATGAATGACAGAAACAGAAGGAAATGTTTTGTCAAGGAACAGGTGACTTGTGTAATGTCACACTGTTAGCCTCTGCAGAGCTTGCTGAACCCTGCAGTGTTCTAGTGTGCTACTCAAGGGCCTGTGCAGCTCATCAGGGTAGAATGGCAGAGAAACCTTAAAGGAAGCAGAAAGCTCCTGTGCGTTGATTCCTTGGCTTTCTTGTTTCTGATACTAACATTTAACCCCAGAACATAATAGCATGTGGTCCATTCATGGATTTGCTATTCATTTACTGTTCTGCCCAAAACAATAATGAGAGAAATAATTAATGTTCCTAAGCTAACTGCAGAAAATAGTTTTCTTAGAAATTTGGATATCTTTTTTTGTTTGTTTGTTTGTTTTGTGTTTTTTTTTGAGATCTAGATAACCCCATTACCACTTGTCTTCCTTTTCCTTCTCTTTTCCGTCTCTCCACTTTCATGTAGTCTCACTGGCACCCCCTGTTGGCGACAATACATATTCAGTTCATAAGAGAGTAATATCAGTTTGCTCTGAGTAAATCAGCATGGGGAGCTTTCATATGTTAAGGTATGTTAAATGCATGTATGGCCAGTCTTCAAATTTGCAGATGAAGAAACTGAGGCATAGGGAGGGGGAAGTTTTGCCATAGCTCTGTATGTTTTGCACAGTACTGAGTACATTAAAACATATTTAGTAAATGCTTGGATATTGCCTGCCTTATCCCCCAACCCCATTCCTTCTTTCTTCACCTAGGAATTGGATTCTACCTTTTTTATTCTCAGGCTTTGCCTGGAGCACTCATTGCTTTAATGGTGTTGCAAATGGAACAGATTTTTCAAGAATACCTATTACTTTGGAAAAGCTTCAGTGATACAGTAAGAGCTCAGATAACTAGGTTTATTTTTCCTTCTCTCGACTTATAGGAAAATAAGCTTCTTTTCCCTTCTCACCTTAAAAAATTGATTTTAAACAGTGCAGTAAAGAAAAGGAAAAGAGTTTCCAGAGACTGAATAGCCTTGACCCATCTGCTTACTTCTCACCAGGATGTCCACATCTTCTTTTGGGTCCGGTGAAACTTGAGGGTCCCACAGGAACAGTCTGTTAACATCTGATGGGACCTATCATCACCAGTGACATATTTAATTATATAAGTACTTATGAGGAAAGAAAGTATACTTTTAATACATTTCAGAAATATCTTTAGTAGCAGTTATAGAAACAATGGCTCTTTTTATAAGTACATTTAACCGGCTAGTCAGACTAGGCTAGTCTTCTGAACGCTTTGGCTAATGGGGTTTGATGCTGTGTGAGTCTTTACAGTTTGGAAGCAAGAGGTTTCACTAGTCTAAAGGTAGAGGAATCGGAGTGGAGTTTCGTTTTTGAGCATTCCTGATCCCTCTGGTCCAGTAGTTCTACATCTCCATGTTCTACTTTGTATCATATTTTCTATCGCTTGCCTAATACTAGTTTACTTTTACATGGCTTATCCTCTTGTCTCACATCCTGAAATCCATTTCTGTGAACACTTCATTGTGTTTCATATCTGTGCTTTTAACTAGATCTTTTTATTTTCTGGAAGTGAAGACTGATCATCTAGAACTGGGAACCATGTATATGAGGGCCGTATACAGTTATCAGGGCGTATGGGAAATCAGTGGAGGAGTGATTACTAGTAGAATTAGCTAACTCTTGAGTAGCACTAAATGCAGAGCATCTACATTTCATTGAAGAACTAAGCTATCCTGGGAGATAAGGATATAGCTGTGTTCAAAGTGGATGTGAGTGACAATAAGGGCCAAGAACAAAAACCATGAAGATTTACAATCTTAACCTAAGTAGCTGTCTAGCTATTGCTTATAGGCTGTTTTCTTTTATTGTTGTTGTTTTTTTATTGCTGTTTTTTTTGTTTTGTTTTTTGTTTAGGGTTTCTCTGTATAGCCCTGGCTATCCTGGAACTTACTCTGTAGACCAGGCTGGCCTTGAACTCACAGAGATCCACTGGCCTCTGCTTCCCTAGTGCTACGATTAAAGGTGTGTGGCCGCTACACCTGCAATTACAGACAGTTTTGAACGGCCACCTGGTACTGGGATTTGAACCACGGTTCTTTGGAAGAGCAGCCAGTGCTCTTAACTGTGGAGTCATCTCTCCAGACCTAGACTGTTTTCTACAGCTTCCAAAAAAAAAAAAAAATCCTTATATTATGTGCTGTTTCAGTCATTTTCTTGAGATTGTCCCCTGTTGTTTGCATTATCAAGAGACTGGGTGGAGGACAGCATGCTTTAGAAAGAGTGTTGGATAACTAGCATAGGTCAACCGAATGTGTTATCTGTTCACAGGGATCTTAAAAACCTCTAAAAATGCTCATATATTTGTTTATGCACATATGTATATAAGAGTGCCCTTAAAGCCTACTAAATGGCAAGGAATTGTAAGAAAATAGTGTATTTAACATGGGTAAAAGTCATAGTCAATGAGTGACCAAACCTTTGACTGTAATTATTATTATTATTCATATTATGAATGCTCCAGAGAAAGTAGGTGTTAGGTATCTATCAAGCAGGCTGAAGTTAACCTAAGTAACACATCAGAAATATACCACATTGATTTTACCTTAAGTGTGGAAGTATCAAAAGTACCTTGTATGATATTTTTTAAATTAAAATGTTTTCATTTGGTTAGGTTGTATTTGAAGTTGTATGGGCATCCTGTTCATTATGTAGTAAGGGTCTATTTTAGTTTGAGGGCTCATGAGACTGTATTAGAGGAGATGATAAATGAGATCTCATGATTAGGTATTAGGTCTTTTCGGCTGGGAGTGGTAGGAGGAAATGCAACCACCTTAAAGAGAAAATAGAATACCTTGAAGAAACCAGAATTCTTATTCTGGCTAGAGTTCAGAAACAAGTCCAAAGAGTGGCGTGGGGCAAATGGAAACCAGAATTTATGGGATTTTTATGTGTTGAGGTTCATATGCATGGTGGTAATATTGAAAAGTTCTAAACAAAAGAGAGGTGTTTGGGGTTGTGTTTTATAGAGGTCTTTTAGTTTCCACATGAGGATATCAGGGAGGGAGATTACAGGTGTTTTAACCAGGTGATGGTACTGGGGATGTGAAAAGTGGACTGACTGACTATTTAAGAATTTGAATAGGTTAAAGTTCTCTGATTACATATGTGATAGTAAGTAAGGCAGAATAAACCACACACTGGCATGGTCTTTTTTGGATGGGTTGGATGGTATAGTGATATCTTAGCCTGCTGAGACTGGTATAACAAAATATCATAGATTGGGTCACTTACAAAAACCAGAAGTTTATTTCTTACTCTTCAGGAGCTGAAGCAGATATAATCCCTTCAGGGCCCATCTCTTGACCCATGGATTACACTTTGTTATTCTGTCCTTACATAGTGGAAAAAGCAAGGGAACTCTTTGGATTCAGGCGGATCTTTGCGAGTTCGAGGCCAGCCTGGTCTACAAAGTGAGTCCAGGACAGCCAGGGCTACACAGAGAAACCCTGTCTCGAAAAACCAAAAAAAAAAAAAAAAAAAAAATTGAAGGCACTAATCTATCTGTGAGCTCTTTACCCTTCTCACCTCTTCACCTAATGACCCCTATCCTAAAATCCCTCCTCTCAAGAAGTAGGAGTTCAACATAAAAATTTTAGATTGATGTAAGTTTTCAAATCATAGCAAGTGTCAAGTACAGAAACAGGGAAAGCCCCATGAGAAGTAGTACATCTGGGGCTTTAAGGGGAAAACATGGCATGTTTAAATTCCAATATTGAAGTGTCTGAGATAAGTAGGCTGAAGTACTTATTTAAAAGTAAAGTATGTCTGGATTTTGGAAGAGAGAAATGAACTTGAAATACAAATTTGACAACCGTCCGTATGTGATACCTGAAGCCCTCAGATCAACTCAAGAAAATAGAATAAGGCTGACCACTGAGGAACTCCAGCCCAAGGCACTGCAGTGGACATAGCTCACGTAGTGTGCAAGAAACAGAAGCCCACAGCATAGCACCATGTTTTGATCATTGTTTTTTACTACCTTTGCTTTGTTTTATGTTGATCTGTTTATTGAGGTAGTTGTAGACTTAGATGTAGTCTTCAGAATAATGCAGATATTCCCTCTGCCTGTCACTTGGGCTTTACTCATTGTCACTTACTTCTCATGGCTTACAGAATGTGAGCACTGCCATTCCACAGTCAAGATAGAGAACATTGGCAGCATTGTAGGGGCCCCTGCTGTTGCCCATGTTATAGATACCTCCACGTTCCTTTTTCTCCCTCCCTTTATAACTCATTGTAATCAGTGTCTGTTCATTTCTATAAATTTGTCACCTCAAAGTTATTTTAGAAATAAAATTGCATAGTAGGTGGGTAGTCTCTTGAGACTGACTTTTGGACTCAGCATTACTTTCTGGAGTTTCATGCAAATTAAATGTATCAGTCGCCTTTATTGTTGACTAGTATTCCTTATTCTGGAAATATCATAGTTTATTAATTTTAATAAAAATAAGCTATTTTGGATATGGGACTGTCATGAATAAAGATACATCCATGGGAATGTATGCTAAGCCATATAACTCTTATAATTGTGGCCTAATTACCTCTGTTGTTTTGTATTGTATTTATTATTATAAGAGAAAGAGCCATTTGTTGGACTGAAAGGGGGAGATCTTGGGGGGAAAAAGATATACCTTAAACTTAAAAAAAAAAGGAAGGGGATGGGTGGGTTGAGGTGGAAGAGGGTGGGAGGATGGGACTGGAGGGGGGAGTAGGGAGGAGATTGCGATTGAGATGTAACTTGAAGAAATAAAAAATAAAGTAGAAAAAAAAGATACTTCCAAAATGCATGTGCATATTTTTGCCATTAACTAACTAACTAATTAATTAATTAAATCTTGTGTGTGAGTTTGTGTCTGTCTCCATGGATGTCTGCTTACTCCAGTGCCATTTATTTGGAAAACTCTCCTTACTCCATTGAATCATTCTTGTACCTTTGTTAAAAATAAGATGAAATGGGCTGGAAAAATGGTTCAGCCATTAAAGTTTAGGCTCACAACCAAAAATTAGACGAGAATATTTGTGTTTAGTTTTGGGTTCTCTAGTATTTCGTTGTTATAGATAACAATGCGTTCTTGATTACTGTAGTTACATGTCTTAAAATCAAGAAGGTTGATTGTTAATGTATTTTTGTTTGTTTTAATGGTTTTTAGCTATTCTAGTTCTTAAAATTTGAAATAACTCTGTGGTATCTACTGCCTCTACAAAAATTTTACTGGAATTTTTGTATTGGACCTATTTTAAATCTATGTATCAATTTTAAGACTGTCTTGGTATGTGTTGCTTGGACATTTGAAAAATAATGTATATTTGCTGCTGTTGGGTTAAGTAAGTAATCTGTAAAAGTCAGTGAGATACTGTTGATTAATGAGATCATTGAATTATTGTATATACTGAATTTCTATGTAATTCTTCTGTCAATTACTAAAATAAGAGTGCTGCTATCTTTCACTGATGTTTGTTGCCTGTAAATCCTTTCAGTTCTGTATATTCTTACTTACATCACACATGTTTAGGGTTGGCATATTTGTGGTGATATGATCCTTTTTGTCATGTATAATGCCTCTTACTGTCTCTTATAATTCCCTTTGTCCCGAAATGTATGTAATCTACTTAGTATAGCACTCTTATATTTTGAACAACCTTTTTATAACCTACTATTTCTTTTCACTCTTAGTCTACCTGCCACTGTATTTTTGAAATAAGTTTCTAATAGATCAGTTACGCTATATTTTTAATGTTTACAAAACTAGTTATTGTATTTACTTCCCCTTTGTGTTTACTTTATAATTGTAATATTTTAAGCTTTATTTTTATTTTGTTGTATACATATTTTGCCTACATGTATCTCTATGTGCCACAAGCATGCATTGCCTGTTGAGGCAAGAAGAGGGCATTGAATCCTCTGGGACTAGAGTTACAGATGGTTGTAAGCCACCATACAGGTACTGGGAATTGAACCCAAGTCTTGTGAAAGAACAGTGCTCTTAACCACTGAGCCATCTCTAAGGTTCTGTAATATTGTTTTGTTTTGTTTTTTTTTAAGATTTTTATTTATTTTTTATGTGTACAGTGCATATATACCTGCAGGCCAGAAGAGGGCATCAGATTTCATTATAGATGGTTATAAGCCTCCATGTGGTTGTTGGGAATTGAACTCAGGACCTCTGGAAGAGCAGTCAGTGAGTGGTCTTAACCTCTGAACCATCTCTCCAGGCCATGTAATATTGTTTTAAATACTTTTCCATAAACATTTAGAAATACATTAGACAGTCTTAGGATTTTATCATAACTTAGAATGCCCCAAAGAAGACTGAAGTTCTATAGTATTAACCTACGTTTCAAGTCTTTCCTTAAGTGTTCTTTTCTTTCTGTTAATTGAATTTCTTTAATTTAGGTGTAGGTAATCTTTAGTTTAGGTCTGCTGCTAAACATTTTTTTGAATTCCCTTTTGTCTGAGGCTGCCATTATCTTGTCACCCCAAAGGATATTTTTGCTGTGTATAGGATCCTAGGTTTGTCTTCCCCCTGCCCCTTTCAGTACTTAAAAAGCGCACAACCTCTGTCTGTGAGTTTGATGAGAAATCTGTTGTACTTGTGCTGTTATTTCTATATATATTGACTTTGTTCTCCTGATGCTTTCAGTGTTTGAGAGGAAGGAGAGATGATTGATTTGTACAAGTTTGACTGAGTCAGTGCTGTGTGTGTGGAGATGTGTGGATGGGGTGCAGCTAAACTTGGAAAGTTTTCAGTCATTGTTTTGTAGGTTAATACTATAGGCCTTCAGTCTTCTTTGGAGCATTCTAAGTTATGATAAAATCCTAAGACTGTCTAATGTATTTCTAAATGTTTATGGAAAAGTATTTAAAACAATATTACATGGCCTGGAGAGATGGCTCAGAGGTTAAGACCACTCTGCTCTTCCAGAGATCCTGAGTTCAATTCCCAAAAACAATTCCCATGTTTATGTGTGCGCATGTGTGTCTGTTTATATTGATAATGGAAATCACTATGTAACCCAGACCAAACTTGAAATCACTGTGTAGTCTAAGCTGGACTTGAACTTAGAATTCTCTGTCAGCCTTCCAGGTGTATTGTCTAGCATTTTTCATTGTGTTTAGTGGGGGAAAAAAGGACACACACATTTTCCCATCATCCTGGAAGTAAAATTCCCTCACCTACTTTTCAGTATAGCAGAAAAAATAAAATCACTTCGTATACAGATTATAGAGAACACAGCTTAGAATTACAGGTGGAATTATTAACATTACAGTGGATCTTTGAAAGACAGAGAGATTCTCCTCTCAGGCAATTTAGATATCTTTCTGCTGAAGACCTGAGTTGCTGCCTGATGACAGGCAGTGAGTGACATGGTGTTCTTTGATTTTTCTCTCCATGTGCTATTTTGGTCTTGGTTTTGTACATACAGTAGAAAAAGAAATATATTGGGTAGGATTATACTTTTGTAAGTCATTTCAGCACCAGAGCAGTTCTCTCAATTCCATTACCCTTGAATGGGCCAAATGCATTCTGATCAATCAACTGAAACAATACACTCCTTATACATGCTTTTATTCCTAAATATTCCAGAAATTTATTTTTCTGTCTTTTTAAAATGTTAGGCTTTGAAAATTTTTTGTAGTTTAAGGTAGTTGTTAGTAAAGTTGACTGTGTAATTCTATAAACCTAAAAATGTATAAATGTCAAATGAAATTAATATAATAAATGTCAAATTTAAAGAAGTTTATTAATTTCATCCAAATTTTTTCACATTTGTAGTCACTCTGTCCTCTTATTGTCACCCATGGTTACCCCTGTCTAGTTTTCATGACAAGTGGTTTTATGTTACATGAAATGAATCATACAGTATGTAAGTTTTTAAAATTGCCTTCTTTACTTCATATAGTACCTAAATTTTTTTATATTTATTTTTTATTTCTTCAAGTTACATCTCAATGACAATTCCCTCCCTACTCCCCCTCCAATACCCCCTCCCACCCTCTTCCCCCTCAACCCCCCATCCTCTTCCCTTTTTTTTTAAGTTTAAGGTATATCTTTTTACCCCCAGCAGCTCCCCGTTTCAGTCCAACAAATGGTTCTTTCTCTTATAACAGTAAATACAATACAAAGCAATAGAAATAAATAGGCCACAATTATGAGAGTTATATGGCTTAGCATACATCCCCAATGTCCAGTCCATATGTATTTGGCACCTGACTTTAACATTCTACTATCTAACCATCTCCATGAGTTTAAAGTTCTGTATCTAAATATCTAACTCAGCTTTCATATAACTTCCATCACAATTTAAAAAAAACATCTTCTTAGATCCAGAACACCCTCTCGATTCCTAAACAACTCAAAATTTAACTATGAGACTCTAGCTATCTAGTCTTCAACCACCTCAGAGACCTGAGAGGGGTAAATATATGTGATTATGTAGGAAGTGCAGGGTACGCAGCTTCCAAAACTAAGAAATGACATACCAGTGGCTGCCTGGACAGTTCCCATTTTTCTCTCCATACATTACAGCATCAATCTTCAGTCATTTGGCCGTGTTTCTCTGACAGACATTGATTGTAGAGCAGGAATTATGAAGGACTTGCCTACCCTGTCTTGGCAGAGCTAGGCTGTAGACTTACCTGCTTCCAAGTTTTGTCCTTTTTGGACAGCATTCTGTCTACAGTTGGAGCAAGGGGTTTTTCCTGCCAAGAGATAGGCTTGCCACTAATTCAGTCATCTCCCACTGGAGATTCTTCAATGCTCATCTTCTACTTAGAGTAGAATAGGGGGTGCTGTCAGGAGCTGACATGTCTCGATATCAAAAAAATCTTAAGTTAAGAAAACATCTTTGAATGCCATATTCTGCAGATCTCTTGAGGTTTTTGAAGATGCCCTATCTATCTCTTATAGATAAACAAATGTTGCTTGTCTCTTAACAACTTGATTTCTGATTAGCTTAGAAAATAACTGTGATAGACTGTCATAGTACCTAACAAAATGACAAGCATGAATTTATCCACACTTTTGCGTATATATGGAGTCAAATTTTTGTTTGTGTATTGAACAGTATTCTACTACATATTTACAGACATCCACACATACATACATACACATACATACACAAAGCACATTATACACAAAGGTAATGTTTACTAATCAAATTGTTTTCAATTTATGGTAAATCTAAGTAAAACCACCATAAATATGTGTACATGTAGGCATTTATGTGGCCAGGGCTTTGATTTATCCAAGTAAATATCTAAGAATAGGCATCTGTGGTTAAGAAATAGCCACACTTTTCCAGAGTTCTGTACTATTCATACTTAAGCACTTTCTGTTGATCTATCCTTTTCTAGAATATTGGTCATTCCTTGTTAAGACATTCTTAAATTTTTTAAAAATTTATTTTATGTTTTTGACTATTTTGCCTGCATGTAAGTATGTGCACTGTGTGTGTCTGTTGCCTGTGGATGTCAGAAAAGGTGAGTTATAGATGGTTGTTAGCCACTGTGTGAGTGCTAGGAACCAAACCTAGATCTCCTGCAAGAATAGCAAGTGACATAATTGCTGACTTCCCTTGCCAGCCCCATTAAAACATTCTTACAGGTCGTCCTTAGAAAGCTTTGTCAGATTAGGGATATGTGTTACACCTTATAAATTTCATAATTGTTTCCTAATTGTTCTTATTGTTTTGAATTGTATTTATTGTTATAAGAAAAAGAGCCTTCTATTGGACTGAAAGGGGGAGATATTGGGGGGAAGATACACCTTAAATTAAAAAAAAACTGTCAGATAATTCCAATATCTGTTATTTCTGATTGGTATCAGTTGATTAGCTCTCTGTGCAACTTGAGATTTTTCCAGTGTCTTTTTATTTATATTGATAAATTTTGGATTATATTCTACACACATTTGTTACTGTGTTATGTAGATGATGGAATCTTATGTTCTCTCCAAAATATTGAGAATCTCCTTTTAGTAGAGAGTTGACTTAGTCAAGTTGAGGATTCAAGTTTTGAGTAGCTGTCTAATTGTTCCCATATTAGTTTATATATCAGTCTTTGCAGCATGTTTGATTTCATCCACTTATTTGCCACCTTCAGTGGTGACTTTGAAAATGGGATCATTTATCCTATAGTTCATTTCCCAGTGTTTTTATGGTATATAGAATCAGAATGCACTTGCATGGTTGAGAGTTTATAAGGAAGTTGAAGGAATCACTTTCCTGAGCCCTTTCCTTTCTGCCCTCTTTCTTGTACTTTGTTTCTGATTTTCTGGTTAGGAAGCTGTGATCTTCAGTTACCGTGCATTGCCATGCAGTTCTCATGACTGTACTTGCCTGGGGGGTAAGCATACAAAGATAAAGAGAACAAAGCTATAGGGTCTAGTCTTACCCTCTTGGGACCAGTGTTCCACCAGTCAGAAGAAGGCTCTGTCCTGCAGATTTTGTGGTCCTTTCCTGTGGCCTCTGATTTTGCTGCTTCCTCTTGCACAAAAAGACCTGAGCCAAAGCACAGGGGAGAATTGAGGAAATGGGATTTCAGTGTTTATTTTTCTCCTGTTTTCTAGTGACTTTTAGCTGCTATGTACAATCTGTCAAGTTTTATAGCTGTTTGACCTTAAGGAAATTCCTTAACTTAGCTTTACTTCTGCATCTGTAAACAGGGCTATAGAACCTGCAGTTGTAGAATTAAATGGCTGACAAAGCATCTAAAATAGCTTCTGGCTTATGAGAGGGCTTTTTTTTTTTTTTAACCTACCACAGAGAAAAGGGCATTTCTTTGAATTAAGCTGAACTTCTAGTGTTTATTTATCAACACAATGTGAGCTCCTTGAGGTTATGGAAAGGGGGATTATTTTTTCCTTATAAATAGTTTTTCATCATATTAAATAAAGGCCTGGGACATAGACTAAGACATGATTATTGGTAAAATAGGGTTAAGATATCTAATCAATATTTTTGCATTCTGTCAAGCATTTAAAAGTTCTAAAGTTTAGGATCATTGATATATTTAATGAAATTTGTTAAAAATGTTTTTGTTTTTTTTAAGATGGCAGGTGAAAGTACAGTAAGCATTTAGAAGAAGAAAGATCATGTTCCCATAACTGGTATGAGTTCATTGTTCTAATTGCTCTATTTTACTATTGTTGTCAGAGCCACTTTGTTTCTAATTTATAAATCGAACTGTCAGTTAATATATACTTAATATATATCATATAGAGAGTTTAGTATTTTGTTTTCAAGCATCCACTGGGGACATATTTCATAGATGAAAGGTACTAAAGTTATACACCTCAACGAATGTATATTATCTCACAGTTTGTGTGAGTGAAGAATTTGGGAGTAAATTCACTGGGTGATTCTGCTTTTATAGGGTTAGAGTCAAGGTCTCAGCTTTCATGTGAAACCTTGAGTGGGCCTGGAGGATTATTTTATGGTACTTCATTCATGTACCTGGTTTGTAGGAGCCTATGTTAGTAAGCTTTCTGTCACTGTAATGAACATCTGAGACAATAAACTTCTAAAGAGGAAAGCGATATGTTACTGTAAGTTTATAAGATTGTGATATTTTCTCTGTTTTACTCTTTCCTGGCTATGATCTAAATAATTGAGACTCTTTGTAGTATTTGTTAACCAAGCTTCACAACACAAAAACTGAGCAGTTCCTACCCTGTTCTTAATCCACTATGCTAATCTGGTTACTGCCCAGCATAAATCTTAGAAATATTTGTACTTTGTGGCTCCTGCTTCAGCTGCACATCCCCTGGCCTCTCCTGCCTCCTCTTGATTTCCCTTCCTTCCTCTCCTTAACTCCTCCTCCCCTCGAGGGCAGGAAGTCCTGCCCTATTCTCTTCCCTGCTCAATGATGGGCTGTAAGCTGCTTTATTGGCATATCAAGGGAGAATTGAGGAGCAGTGTTTATATAGCATTGAGAAATGAGCTCTTCAGAACAAAGATTGAATTACCTTACACTGAGAGCATCATTTTGGCTCATGGTCTCAGAGTTTCCATCCCATGATTGATGGGCCCTGTTGCTTTGAGCCTTGATGGTACAAATTGACAGGAGTCTGTGGTAGAGCGGAACCACTCATCATTTGACACTGGAATGTAAGAGAAGGAGAAGATCATAGTTTTCAAGACCTGAAAAGCTCCTTCTGGGCACTGCCTCTTAGAATTCCACCACATTCTAGCAACACCAGGCAGGGTACTAAACCTTGACACATACACGAACCTTCTGAGGTCATTCCAGACCCAGGGTATAGCAGTGCATTGCTGTGACAGTTATGTAAGTATGTCTTATTTGAAGATAGTTCATTTAATTGTTTAGGAAATAATGCATAACAGGAATATATGGTTTATTTTTATTTGTTGTAAAAACTACAATTTTCTTATTTAATATCTTGCTTTATTTTTAGTATCTAAAGAGGTTTTCCTTTTTAAATAAATAGCCATCTTAATTTTGAATATTTTTAATGAAATATTTTTTTCTCAGTGATAACAAATATTAGAGCACTGGAAATGTCAATCACTTTATTGTATTTGGAGTCTATTTCAATGTTTAACAAGCCCTGGCTATCCTGGACTTACTTTGTAGACCAGGTTGGCCTCGAATTCACACAGATCTGCCTGCCTCTGCCTCCCAAGTGCTGGAATTAAAGGCGTGCACCACCATGCCCAGAGATTACAGACAGATGTGAACTGCCATGTGGGTGCTGGGATTTGAACCTGGGTCCTCTGGAAAAGCATCCAGTGCTCTTAACCACCAAGCTATCTCTCCAGCCACTTATTAACAAAATTAACTGAAATATTTTTCTTTTCACATAGGAACAAAAACTAGTCCAAAAAGAGATGGTTCCCAACGCAATCAGCAGTCTGTCCTGACACATTACACGTACTACGCGCACACACGCACGCACGCACACACGCACGCCCTTGGATGGCTCCATAGCTTAAAAAATACATGAAAAAAATGCTCACTGTAGCAGTTTAAACTAGAATAGAAAGATATAATATATTCTACATTTTTGAGTAAAATTGGTAGTGAGCAATGGTACTGAATCAGTTAATTATAAATGAAAATTAAATGCACATATAAATTATGTATATTTTACATTGGGTTTTTGTTGTTATTGTTGTATTGGAATGAAAATAGACATATTACCCATTTTTATATCTTTTAAGTCTGATGCCAAAATATAAAAGTGATCTGTTTCAACTTCTTAGTAAAGAAGGAAGTTAGCAGGTAAAATTGTTATTTCTCATGTCTGTTGTTTATGTATCATATACAATTTTATGACTAACTTCCTTCTTAGAGTTCTTTGAGGTGATTCTTTTCACCTAGTTTAATGAATTCCAGCAATCTCAGTGGCATAATAATAAAACTAATAAAACAGTAGGAGACATTTTAAAATTTAACTAAAACTAAGAGTA
>CAJQZJ010032464.1:14832101-14864499 GCA_907164525.1 Lophiomys imhausi
GGCCTGGGTTACTAAATGAATTCAAGGCCAACCTAGGCAGCTTAATAAAACTCTGTCTTAAAAAGTAAAAAGAGGACTGGGTATACAGCTCAGTTTGCCTAGTATACACATAACCCCACTTAACCCAAGTATCATCATAATAAGAAAGAGATAAAGTTGGTTTAGAATAGTCGTTAATAATTAGGTTAGTCTTTGACAAATTCACACGTGTGTATAATGCACTCTGGTTACTTTCTACCAACACCCTTTTTTGTCTCCTTCCCACTTCTGCCAACCCCCCTGTTTACTTATCCTTTTCCCAGATTCATGTCTTTTGGTGACCTATTTAGTTTAACGGTGCCATATTCAGAATAGGGTTGATATGAATTTATTTTATTTAAAAATTGGTTATGGTTTTGAAGAAGTGTGTATAATAGCATGGAAGCAAAATATTGTATTCCCAATTAATATATGTTTAGTATATGTTTTGCTCTTGTTCTTTTATTTTCCACTTCTCCTAAATACAAGAAAAACTGTCAGGCCATCACTGTGGCTGGAGAATAAATTGTATAGCACTCTCCACTTAAAAACATTACCTCGATAGCAAATTGCAAGTCATTGGAAATACCCTGAGTACTACTTTCAGAAGCCAAATTAAAATTTGCCCATGTGTCAGTGTTTGTGTTAAAACCTGAATACTCTTTTTGTAGGTAACATAAATTGAAGAAATTGCTATAACATAGGTAGAGAATTAAAATCTAAATATCCTGAGTTATTGAGTATCATGATCTGCCAAAAATTTTGAATAAATTTGTTGAACTTAGGATTTGAAATAGAGTAAAATAAATCAGTACCCTCCTTGTCCTTTTTCAGAAGTTATGTAGATAGTCCTTTTTAGGACTTTTAGAACTTTTGTGTTTGTTTTCTTTTATTTGAACAGGATTACAAACCTTTTCCCACTTTATGTTCCTGTAATCATACAAGATAATGTATCTGTTATTTGTGAGCTGAGGCACAATTAAGGTTTTGTACCCATTCTTCACCCAACTGCACCATTTAGGATGATAGAAAAAACTGAATGTCTAAGCCTGGGTAATATTTATCCTAGGTCTTGGGTAGAATTAGGTCAGTCCCACTCAATGTATTTGGACCCTTGCCCCACAAGAAGATGCACTGTCAGGGTATATGAAGTATTTAAAAAAATCTTAAAAAATCAAAGTGCATTTTACTAAAAAAAAAATAGAGGGAAGTATACTAGGCAGGAAAACATAAAAGTCTGCTAATTTTGACTTAAGGAACATGTGATAGTTTGAATTAGAGTGGCCCTCTTAGGCTACTATGTTTGAATGCTTAGTCACCAGTTAGTGGAACTATTTGGAAAGGTTAGGAGGTGTGACCTTGTTGGAGGAGGTCAGTCACTTGGGTGTGTGTGTGTGTGTGAAAGAGCTTTGAGGTTTCAAAAGCACAAGCCTGACTCTCTACCCTCTAGCTCTCCTTTTCTTCCTCTTCCTGCCCCACCCACCTGCTGCCTGTGGATAGGATGTAGAGCTCTCAGCTATTGCTCCAGAGCCACTCCTGTCTAATGATCAAATGACCATGAACTAGCCTTCTAAAACTATAAGCAACCCCCAGTTAAATGATTTCTTTTTTAAGTGTTACCTTGATCAAGGGTCTCATCACAGCAATAGAATGGTAACTAAGGACAGAAAGCCTGTGTAGAAGCTACATTTTTTTTAATACTTTATTTTTTTTTCTTCAAGTTACATCTCAGTAACAAACCCCTCCCTATTCCCCCTTCCTATCCTGCCCTTCCACCCTCTTCCCCCCAGAAGTTTCCCCTTTCAGTCCAACAGATGGTTCCTTCTCTTATAACAGTAAGTATTATACAAAACAATAGATATAAATATGCCACATTTATGAGAGTTAAATGGCCCAGTATACCTTCCCAATATCCAGTTTATACATATTTGGCCCCTGACTTTAACATTCTACTATCTAACCATCTCCATGAGTTTAAAGGTCTATATGTGACTCAACATTCATACTAACTTGCAACACACTTTTAAGAGTATCTTCTTAGATCTGTAACACCCTCTTGATTCCTAAACAACTCAAAATTTAACTATGAGACTCTAGCTATTCTCCTATTTAGAAAAGATGACTATAGTGAATTTCTTTTTTAACAAAATTGTGTTAATGTCTGATATCATAAATTTCAAAATATGTGTTAGTAATGTTGAGAATTATTAAGCTGTTTCTAGGGTTGCTTGAAGGCAAGCCTTTCCCAATTTACCTTTAGTCTTTGTAATTGGTAGCCCTTGGGATTTTATAACATTAAATACTGTGGGTCATTACAATAGATTTATAGATGAAGGATAAACTTATGGAAATATTTTAAGAGTATTTTACTCTCCAAATATTATTAGTTATATTAATTATATTAAATATATCATTATATATTTAATTTAATTGTATATTTAATATATTAAATGTATTATTTATATTAATTATTAATATTATATTTAAGTATTGATGTGGAGGGTGGCTTTTTTCTTGTAATTAATAACTGGTAGTAGAAATAACATTTCTACTGTACATAAATGGTTGTTGTCTATAGAGGCTGTGGTTTGTTTTAGTAGAGGATATCATTTTAATTGGTATTTCTGGATATTTCTACTTAGGCTATGCATTTAAGGGGAATTGCTGTTCATATGGCATTGGCTTGTCATTTTGTAGTCAGTACATAATTTTAATACTGTTAGAATGGCATAGTTGATGTTCACTTGTTTAACACATTTTTTATGGTAGTCTTATATTCTCTAGTTAAACTTGAACAGAAAGTAGTTTCTCATATTTGCTCTGTCTTAATATCCATAGCTTAACTTTAACTTCAAGAAATTTATAAGCATATTTTGAAAGAAAAAGATGTTTTGTATTATCAACCTCTACAGCCAAAATGAGTCTTTCTCTGTCTTCCAACTAGTACCAATAAACACTCTCTGAGCACTGTGAGCCGAAAGTTATATTTTTCTTGCTTTCTTGTATGGAGGGTTGTGGGAAAATAGTATTATTAATGGGAGATAATGTTATGAGTACTCTGGTCTGTAGCTTCCTGCTGGTCTGTGAATGCCAAACTTTGGAACTAACAGATGAACAATAATCTAAAATTAAAAGCACAGTGTGAAATGACAGAGGTATTAATTGTGTCAGTATCCCTGAGTTCTGGGCTATACCTGCCCCTATGTTGCTGGTCCATCAAAGGATAGTCCAACTTAGCAGCCTGTCACTCTGGATTCCATGATTCACAGTATGCCTAAAAGGGAACACCATTAAATCCTACATGGGGTCTAATATGCAGTAGAGAATATTGTGAAGAGTTGAGTTAATGTTTCCATCTGGTCACAAAGCAGCCATGCCTCTTCTCCTGGACCATACATGCCTTCAGCTATGGAAATTAGAATTTATCTTCATTGGAGCACTGAGGGAAAGTTTCTTAGAGTGGACTGACTCGAAATAACTTGTTACTAAGTGACATTATTTGTCTCAGAAATAGCTGCCTTGTGGTAGCATCTTGAGTTCACCATAGTTTACTTTGGAGTAGACCCCTTTTGTGCTCATATCAAGAATGCTCCTGTGGTTGAACATGACAGGAACAAGAGTCTTTCTGCTAGAAACAAGTAAAAGGGACAAGAATTCTTTTCTTTTTCTTTTTGTTTTGTTTTGTTTTTTTTCGAGACAGGGTTTCTCTGTGTAGCCCTGGCTTTCCTGGACTCACTTTGAAGATCAGGCTGGCCTTGAACTCACAGAGATCCACATGCCTCTACCTCCCGAGTGTTGGGATTAAAGGCGTGGCCCAGCAGTTTTTTTCTTTTGGAAATAACAGTATACTTAAATATTATCCTTTGACACCTTCATATGTGTATATAACCTATCTTCATCATATCCACCCCCAATTCCTCTCTTCCTCTAGCATTTCTCCTCTTATTCCCTTTCCTGTCTTTATGTCCTCTTCTTTTTAGTAGCTCTCTGAGTCTAATTGTGTTGTCTTTATACACATGGTTGGGGGAAAATCCATTGGAGCATAAGCCTCTTAACCAGCAGCCACACCTCCGAATAAAAAAAAATAATTCTTCCCCCTGCAGCCATTAGCTGCCAATACCTCTTCAGCTAGGGGTGGGACCTTGTGGATCTCTTTTTCCATTTATGCTAAAATATTGACTATCTTGATCTTGTTTGAATCTTATTCAGGTAAACACAGCAGCTGTGAGTTCATGAGGGCAATAGCCATGTCCTGTTCATAAGACAGAATTTCAAAGTCCTTCTCCCCATTCTCTATTTCTTTCATCCTATTTATCATCTATCTATTGATATCTATCTATCTATCTATCTATCTATCTATCTATCTATCTATCTATCTGTCTATCTATCTATCTATCATCCATCTATCTATGATCTATCTATCAATCTATCTACCTACCTACCTATTATCTATCTATATGTCAGTCATATAATCTGTTTATCTATCTATCTGTCCTCTCTGTCCTCTCTTTCTTAATGTTCCCTGAGCCTTGTAGGGGGTGAGTTAATAAAGATGTCTTATTTAGGGCTGCGCGTTCATCAGTTACTCACTCCTCCCATGTTGACCAGTTATCAGCGTCTACACTAAGTGCTTCCTACTAAAATTGAGCTTGTTAGACCAAAGTTAAGAGCAACACCAGTCTGTGGATATAAACATAAATATTTGTAAAGAAATATGACAGTATGACTGTCCAGCAAAACATCAGCAGTAAGTTTCTCCCTCGGTCCTATGATCTCCCCAGCATGAGCTTCTGTCCAGGTTTACAGTAACAAGCATGAGTTCCTTCCTGTGGGTGGAGCAAGCCTCAAGTACTATCATAAAGTGGTTGGTTATTTCCATAATGGCCAAGCCACTACTGCACAAGTTGCCACATCACACGGTGGGCACACAAGTGGCCAGTTAGTATTGCAGTATGCAGGGTATAGCACAGGATGAGACCACTGATGTCTTTTCTTCCCCAACAGCCTGCTTCCAGCACTGAAAGCTAGCCAGCAGATAGGAAGTTTCCTAGTCAATTCTAGCTTAATTTCTCTATGTCAATAGTATAATTTTAATAAAAAATAAAATTTTATTAAATAAGATCACACAATTTGAAGTTATAACTTTATATTTTAAAATTATCTGTGTAATTTAATTTACTAAGAAAGGGAAATGAGAAAGTCAATGCCCTCTACTTTTTAGAACGGAACATTTTCCACTTAAAGTTACATAAATTGCTGATTGCTTGACTTCCTTTTTGTCATGTGACTTTTGACTAATTTTTTCATAAGAAAAGAAATTGATGATGTGAAAGCACCATGGGAACTCTTTCTTACCTCAAAGGACAAGGTAAGAGGTCAAGGTTTCTCCAGTGGATTCACTTGTAGAACCCTTCCTAAAGATACAGGTGGAATTCTAAAGTGTGTAGGGGAGGATTTGTGTGAGCTAACTGAGTCTCCAAGGGACTGTCTCATTCAGCTGGTATTATAGTAACAATTTACTCCCCATCTTTGTGCTCAGTAGCATAGAGCTAGTGAAGTTGTAAAGTACCTAGTGGTTCCCTATTCCTGACATAGCTGCTGGTGAGCATGTTTTTATACTCTTCCTGGAAGTGAAACATAATCTGCCTTAAATGTGTAATTTCCCTCCCCTGAGAAGGTCAAAGGCATATTTGTACAAGTCATAGGCACATAAAAGGGGCATTCAGTGCTTCCCTGCCAAGGCATCTGAGTGGACTAATTCCTGGTCATTTTCCACATCTACTTATGGAAACTGTAGAAATTCATAGTTCTACAGTGTTCTTTGAAGCAGTAATCTCATGGAAAATGATGATTATGTTAAAATATCCATATTATCAAATCAGTTAATGTATACTGAAATTGTTGGGAGTAAAACGTGGCTACTTAGACTGGTCAGAATTAAACATATGCTGAAGCCACTGATATTAAAGTAGGATCTATAGCAAAATACCATTTGAGAGAGTAGCAATTCTGCATGCAGATTCTGAGAATACTCAAAACAAACCTAATTGTGGTCACAGTATTGCTTTATTAGATGTTTTTCTCTCTTTTAGTATTAACTCTTGATAAGATTACTAGGATGACATTTGTTGAAGCTCACTGACTAGTAAACACTTGCATCACCTAACAATTCTGGTTTCCAATTATTTTATTCATATATGTTCATTGCACTTAGTTTTTGGTTTTAATTCTTAAGGCAATGTAAGGATACCATGTCATTTTTTTCTGATGAGGAATAGAGAACTTGAGGCTTTGGAATTGACCCACATTTTCAGAGTGTACCCTAGACTACCAGATTTAATTAACACAGCTCTGTGCTAGTGACTGTACCCAGCTATTTTGGAAATTGTGGCCACAAGAAAAGATTGTTTTCTCATTTGCTTATATTTCACATTCTACTTTCTGATGTGAGAGTTTTACTGCAGCTAGATCTTCCTGTGTCTTGTAAGCCATGGTGTTGCTTATCCTATGCCTCTACAGTTCCTTTCCACCCTCTCTGTATATCTGGTACTCATCTCTTCAGATTCTACTTTTATCTATCTCCTGCATAGCAGTTGTGTTGTGCATACTCACTAGTGTGTGTGTGTGTGTGTGTGTGTGTGTGTGTGTGTGTGTGTGTGTACATGAATGCGCATGCACACTCACATGCATGTATGGGTACAACAAGGGGACTCGGCTAGTTGACCAATGAGTGCCAGAGATGTAGTTGTCTCTGCCTCCCTAGTACTGGAATTATAAGCCTCTGTCACAATGCTTGGCTTCTTTGACTTCAATTCAAGTCCTTATGCCTGCAAAAGAAGCATTTTGCTGACTGAGCTATATCCTTAGCCTGCATCTTAACTTTAAGATAAAATATGTGCTTATCATGTTATTATTTATTGTATATCACTGTATCATTGGGTGACTTTGTGTGTGCATAATTTATCAGTTATATCATAAGCATGACTTACACATTTTATGTTAACATAGTAATAGGTCATTAATTTCTCAAACAGTGGAAGATTAAATTATTTGCATTGCTGTTCTGTTCACAAATAAGTAAGTAGAAGATAGTTTTATAAATACAATTTTATAATTGGTGTAATACTGAGTACTGAAGGGGAAGGGAAATCCAAGTCTTTATTCTTGAAATTTCAGGAGGTTACTATTAGACAGTCAATGTAAAGTGTACTAACCAGTATTTTCAGCAAACTTTTTGGAAAGTAAAGAAATGGACAATTTCTCTAATACCTGATACATGCAAGAGGGGACTTGTTTACCTTTATTCTTATATTTAATGTTTCTTAATAGAAAAGCTCTGGGTCATGAGAAAATGCTAGGTTTGTGATAAGGAAGGTGACAAAATCAGACTTGCATGTTCCTTTTAAAAGACTTCCATTCTTAGTATAGCTAACATTTGCAATGTCAGTTGAAGGGTGGTGCCTGGCCAAAAATGCCTGTGAAATAATTGTGGTTTAGGCTTCAACTATAAAAAGAAAGGCAGGTAATATTAACTGAAGAGGTTTATTTATTCCTACTTAGTGTTATCACTCTCATACATTTGTCCTGAAGGTATTTGTGTCCATATGAAAATATTTTACTTTAGTGAATTGTTTAGTTAGAGATCAGTCTATGTCTTTTCTAGTCCTGGTCTGTGGTAGACCACAGTGACCTGAGATATCCCATTCATTGGTTAAGTTCAGTGTAACGAACAGCCTCATTTCATGGAACTGTAGAATGAATCAGATGCCATGATTCAGGAGATTAGAAGAGTATGCAGAAGAATACAGGAAAAAGCATCTATAGAACAGCGGAAGCTTTAGTTAAATTAACAAGGAGTTTTTAAAAAGGAGCATGAGTACATTTCATTACATGGAATCAGAGTTTTGAGTTTGTCTTTTCATTTCCTCTGTAAACATATAGTATGTATGTAAAGAGTAAATTGAAGAAAACAAAAGTCTTATTCCTGTAAAAACTTTTAAGACAAGAAGAATCTTTTAAAGAATACCTGATTGAGAGATTAGAACACAGTATTGTTTGGAAAGTGAAGGATGCTAAGCAGGAGATTTAGTGACTTCTAGGCACTAGAACCTGAAGATAGTAGGGTGGATTTGTTTTGTCTATTAGAGATTGTACAGACTCTCAGATAAGTGTCTTTTCTTTTTCAAATCAGAAACATCTTTGGAAATAATAATTCAAAAACTCACTGTTTCATGGTTCCCATTTATCTTTTATTCAGGTGTGAAAACATGAGTTTTCTGTTTTCAGGAGTATGGAGAAAAAGATGCTTCTTTTTCTAGCAGTTTGGTTCTTTTGCTGTTCTTGAGTTATATAAATGGAGAGGCCTTTGCATCGTGCATTGTACCATGCCCAGCCATTTTTTTTTCATTTGAGTATAATTGTTCCTTAGCAAATAATTACAGTCCAGAATGACTTTTATTGAGCTTGATTGAATTAGGGGTATGTATGAGAATGAGTTGGTTAGTTTAATCTATTATCCAGAGAATTGATGGATACATCAGAAAAGCAGTCATTCATGGGGAATAAATATGCTTCTGTGTAAGTGGGCATACACATAGTTCCATTCTGCACTGACTGAGTAGTAGTGACATTGGGGTGCATCACATAATTTTGGCATAGAAGGTTTTTTTTTTGATAATGTGCCTTTGAATGCTGTACCTGACATTATCACTAATTGGAGGTCTGTCTCTTGGTAAGAAGTGGCACCTCACCTCTTCTAGTATCACAAGATTTTCAAAATACAGTTCCACAAGGGTTGAGCTGCGCCAGGAGGACATTTACTTCAGGGTATTTCATCAGTTGCTTGGGCTATCCTTAGGATAGGTTTTTCAAATGCCAAGTCATTCACCCTAAGAGAACAATAATATATATTTAATAGATGGCTTTCACTTGCCGTGATGAAGTTTCTCAGGGTGTATCTATTTATTCTGCCAATGCCCTGGTAGGCAGAATCATGGGTGGGGAGCAGAAGCCATGAAAATGGAAGGGATGCCTCTTGAGCCAGTAGGATCTGACCGTGGGGAGTTAGAATTCTGAGGTTCTTTGGGGTAAAGACGAGTGAGAAGAAGCCCGAGTAGGATGCAGAAGACAGGTAGATAGATGTTGGTTACTCATTCAATAATCTACTTAGGCTTCGGACTGAGGGTACATTCACATAACCACTGTGCTTGCTTCTATGAGGGTTGTTTCTGATGTGGGGTAGGATGGGGTGTGTATGTGGGTTTCTGTGTTGTGTCTATGTGTTTGTGGGTCAGAGGCCATTTCATGTGAGTCTGCTCTCTCCTTCCAACTTGTGAGTCCTAGGGATGGAACTGAGGTCCTCTGGCTTGGTGCCTTTATATGCTAAGCTTTTTTACTGGACATAGAGTTTTTAAAAAGAATATTTTAAAATAATTTATATATTTTATGAAAATACAGATTCCTATTCAACTTATTTTATCAGTTTTGGATACTGTATGCATCCTTTATAAAACAAACATTTAATTTGAATATATTCACACACATACATACATACATACATACATACATACATACATACATACATACATACATACATAGTTAGCTTTGTAGTTAGCTTAAAAATAACTGGTTTTCCCACTTACAGCAGTCCCAGTTGCTCGTAGTTCTTTATCTAGAGGTGGGACCATGTGAGCTTTTTCCTATCCATGTTAGCATCTCCATCAGTGTTGTTCAGGGCCCATTTAGGCAGCCATATTGGTGAGACTTGTGGATGTAGCCTCTCTGACACACTCTCGGAGGCACACTCTCACAGCGAACTTCCTGCACCCCTGGTTCTTAAAGTCTTTCAATTCTCTCTTCCACAATGATCCTTGAGCCTTAGGTGTGGGAACTGTGTTGTAGATCGGGTACCACAAAGTCAGTTGTTTTCTACATTTAATCAGTTGGGTGTTTTTTTGTTTTTGTTTTTTTTTTTTACTAGTCTCTTTCATAAAGTTTCCTTGATGAAGGGTGAGAATTTCACTCATCTGTGGGTATGAAGATAAATATTTAGAATGTAGTTAGGAATTATGATCCTAATATCAGAGTCAACTCTGAGATCATTATATACATACTGGTTACATTATTCAGACTGAGCAGGTTGTATTTTTATATTTAGGAATATGTATATATGTATATATAACAATACTTAAAGAAAAAGAAGCCATGAATTTGAGATAGAACAAGGGGTGGTGAATGGAAGGGGATGAAGGAAGAGAAATGATATTATAATTAAAATGTTATTTAAAAAAACAGTTTTAAAATCTTAGCCATATTCTTATTTTCAAATAGCTGAAGATGACTCAGTTGTATCCAGTGTGAAATAATATGAGATCATTTAATATTCATTATTTCCTCTGCTATTACTTTGGAAAGACCTGGGTGACAACTGAATCATCTATTCCTGACAGAACAACTTCATTGAATTATAACACATTTTTGATATTTAACTAAAGAACTATAGTTTCCATATTAATGTTAACTTATTAGGGAAAAAACAAGAAAAATATTTCATCAAGTCATAAAATAACTGGTTACTGATGGAGCTGTAAGTCAGTAAGTAATATTCAATAACTACAGTGTTCATCCTTTTTAGTTGATTGTGGACTTTTTACCACTGAAGCAAACTAAAAACTGTCTCAAAGGAAACTGAAGTATCTCTGATTCTGAAACACAATGTGATTTCAGAATGTGCCTGTACTTCTGTCTTAATCTCACATCTCATTTGACTTCTTGTACATTTTGTTGCTGACTTTGACCTCCTTTCATTTTCTTAGTTCTTTATCTTAGAAAAAAAATGAGTATTTTTTGTTCCAAGTTTTATTTTTGCCCCCTTACCCCTAGCTGTTTTCTTGTTTGTTCATTTATATTGCCTTGTTTCATTACCTTTAAATCATTCAAAAGAAATCAATGACAGTAATACAGAATCCTCGTTTATGTCGCTGAGTTGGACCAGTTGTTGAAAGTAACTTGACTTTAGTACAGATGTGAGATTCACCGATTTCCACCCCAGCAGGAGGTTTGTCTGTAAAGCTCGTTTTAGTCAAATGTGGAAAATTGACTGCCTGTAATTATGAGTCTGGGTAACTTTACTCTGCATTGAGTAATTGTAGGGACTATCTTTTTATATTAAAATCAATAACAGTTTGGGCCACTTTTCTAAAAAGCATTGGTTAGCAAAGGGATATTTGCCCTTTTTTTTTTTTTGGTTTTTCGAGACAGAGTTTCTCTGTGTAGCCCTGGCTGTCCTGGACTCACTTTGTAGACCAGGTTGGCCTCGAACTCACAAAGATCCGCCTGCCTCTGCCTCCCAAGTGCTGGTATTAAAGGCGTGCGCCACCACCGCCCGGCTTTTGATATTTGCCCTTTTATCTGGGATTATTTGGCCAAAGGAGATATGTGGGCCTTGTTTGAAAGGTCTTTGTGGCTCTCATTTTAACCACTTCGATATGTGTCTTTCATAGAATCCTGCTGCATCATAGAAGCTGGAAGTTCTGGTGGTCCACTGAAATCACAATGGGAAGTCTTAACTTGACTGGTAAGAGCTCCTCTGGACATGCATTTCACTTTCTTCCCGGGAAGCAGTGAGACAGTCAAGAACCATGTGCTTTCAGAGCTGGTCTCAGCCTTTTTTCATCTGATGGATTCACCTTCCTTGCTGATCGGGTGACCCTTGTACAGTTTTTCATGTCAGTGTTTTTGTGTGTAACATTTTAATCTTCATCAAGTAAGTTAAGTCTTCTTACAGAATAATATATTTAAACTGTTCAAAATCTCTTATTTCATTGCAGCATGTGATATTGGTCCAAGTCAATCTGTTGAAGTGTTACTACATAATTAGAAATTACACACCTAACAAATAGCTAAGTGGTTAATCTCCCATGAGGCAGCTTTTCATACAGTGTTAACCTTATGTAGAAGATGTATCAGCAGCCATTATTACCTAATAAAACTAATATTCCAAGTGTGTGGCTGCATCATGGAACCACTTAAAGTATGAAAATCACATAATGAAGAAAAGGTTGGGATTATAAAATATATACCCATAAACTGTATCATTCTTCGAAACACAATCTATCCTTTTGTACACATTTTTCTAAACTATTGCTTTAGAAAAGAAGTTACTTAGTATTGTCTTAGAAAACTGAAATATCATCGTAGTTTGACTTTTACCAGTGAAGACTTTACCAGTGAAAACCTGCTAGCTCAGAGAGACCAAGAAAGTACCCAGCTAATGTTCCAGTTCCACCAAAGTGCCAGAAGGAAAAAGTCTTCCTACTAAGCTCACATCCCAGAAGGATACACGTCCCAGAAGGAAAAAGCTTAGTAGCTCAGTAGGCTGACTTTCTTATTCAGCTGGCAGCCTAGGAGGAAAAAGCCCAGAGCTAAAAGCTCAGATGAACCTAGATGAAGAAGCCTAGAAGGAGAAAAGAACTCCCGACTCCTTCTCTATAGTGTCTTTAATACCCCACAGTTCAATGTCCCTCCTTTCTGTTTAATCCCTGTCAGGTGAATTCTTGCTCCACCTCTTGACCTAGGGTTAGCTTTATTTAAACCTGTGTACAGAAAGCTCTTAGATTAAAGATGTGTTCTAGGGCTGAGCCACACCATAACCACTTGTTTACAGCAAGCAGAAAGCATTAGGATGAAAGGTTGAACCACTCCATAATAGAAATAGGTTTTTCAGTTCATATTCTTGGGGTTCACAATATGATCAAATACACCTTATCAGCTTTAAAATATTACAATAGCATTTTAAGGTTAGTGTTAGTAATAATGATATATCTGGAGTCTGAATATAATTATGCTTTTACTGAGTCAGCAGAATAGAGTATGGGATATTCAAGAATTCATTGGAAAATATCCTGTATGTTCTTAATTGCTAATCCAAAGGAGAATTTAGGGAGGTCTAACAATTAAATTCGGGGCAGTATTCTGTGTCTCTTACATGTGAGTACATATGTAAAAATTAAGACAGAGAACTTAATTCTACCTACTCAGAAAATAGTCATAAGCAGTTCATTTTGTGACAGTTTTGATTAAGTAGCCATGTGACCTGTGATTTCTGAATGATGAACTAATTGTTACAGTAAAATTTTGTTGCGTTGACACCAAACAGGAATAGTACACAGAAATTCAAATTGCTGATAAAGTTTAAGATGAAATTTTAATTGAAGAAGTACTTCTAGTTTGTTTATATTTGTGTTTATGTACTCCTCTTAAATACAGTATTAAGGAAGGAACAGAAAAGATTCCAAACAAAAATCAAGAGTGATTTAGGAATTAATGGGTGGATGTCAGGGCCTAGTAAATCTGAGAGACAGTCAGTGTAGGCAGAGTTACATTTCATTGTCAAGTGTGTTAGTCAGTGTTCCGTTTCTGGGAAGAGACGCCAGGACTACAGCAACTCTCACAAAAGAAAGCGTTTAATTGAGGTGGCTTACTGTTTCAGTGGTTGGTCCTTTCTCATCGTGTCAGGGAGCATGGTAGCACACTACTGGAGAAGTAGTTGAGAGTTCTACTTCTGGATCCCCAGGCAGCAGAAAGAGAGAGTGACTGTGGGCTTTTCATGGGCTTCTGAAACCTCAAAGCACATGCCCCATAACTCACCTGCTCGAGAAGGCCACACCTCCTAATTCTTTCAAATAAGTGCCATTCCCTAATATATGAACCTATGGGGGCTATCTTTATTCAAGTTCCACGTCAAGAGTTCCTAAATTTTCAGGGCATATTACAGTAAAAATTATTTTCCTTTTTTGTTTATATTTTTATATTTGCTTATGCTCTTCATTCAGGGAACAACACCGAAGGAGCATTACGCTGTGAAACACAATCATAAGGTTGAAAGAACAGTAATCATAGATCCATGCCTTTAAAATTTCTGTGTGAAGTGATACATGTTATTGTCTTTCATTGCCCAAAATAGGAGACTCACTTGGTCTGGGAAGTGGGCTTGGCAGTGGCAGAAGTGGAAAAAGTCTGATCAAGAGGGGCAGTATAAGTTTTGACTGTATGTCTAAAATACCATCTCCTGCTTTTCTTTAGTGAGACAGAGTATGTGTAGGCTTAATATCCCAAGAAGTCCTCCAGTAGGAACATGTGTTTAACATAAAATTACCCATTTATGTTGAACACTGAATTTTAAGAAATGAGCTGCCATGGTTCCTAACTAACTTTTCTTTTCTGTTTGAACTTCAAAACTTTCCCCATCACTTTCTCACATCCACACACAACTTAGATTATTGTTTAATAATTAGTTTGAAAATGAACAACTATTGCTGCAGACTGGATCTTGTGCAGTTTGCATATAGAATTGGGCAAGGGAAATAGGCTCATTCGTTTCTCACCTAAGTTTGATAAGTTATTAAGCTTCTTTTTGAGTAAGGGATTCAAAGGCTGATCTTGAATTCATCACCCTTCTGCCTCAGCCCCTCAAGTGGTGAGATTAAAGGTGTGCACCAGCTCTCCTTTCCCAGAGAACTGTGTTCATGCTGTTGATATACAGAGAGAAAGAAGAAATGAATACTTTTTTCAGTGTTATAATTTTACCAGATTGATTGAAGCCAAATAAATGCCTCTGGATTCTTAAGCTCAATTTAAAGAATAATTTTAGAGGTGAAGAGTATAAACTGCAGAGGGAACTGTTTTCTAAGTTATTTGATCCATAAATAAGAAATATGCTTAATTTGGTCTAAGATTTTAAAAACAGCTTGGGTATCTTTGAGATAGGAAGCACTTGAAGTTACCAAGTTTAATTTTATGCCATGAAGTCATTGTATGTGAAAATGAGGCTCCTAGAAGTGAAGATATCAAATCTAAGAATTTGAAAAACGGAGAACCAAGTAACTAATAGAATAGAGGAGTTATATCACTATAAAAATGACATCCTTGTATGTTCTCTGCTATCTAGGATTAGCAATAAATATTTGAAAATTAGATTGAAGAACAAGAGAATTATATTTTTTAGATTACATGTTTGTTTACTATCTTGCCAAGCTAATTATTTTTTTTCGAGGCAGCATTCTTTTACTTTGTAAAACAGTTGAGAATCCAAACAGCAAATTGGCAGATAATCAAGTTTTAGATAAACAGAAAAGAAATTAAGTTATGTATGTGAAGTAATGCAGTAGAAGTCAAAGAACCTTAAGTCATGCTCCACCTGCTTTTTCTCCTTTTCTTGTCTCATCACTGACAAAATACTGTCTGGAAGCTGCTTAAGGGAGAAGAGGTTTGTTTTGGCTCACGGTTTAAAAAATACAGTCCACCATGGGAGGGAAGGCATGGCATCTGGGCTCCACTGGCTACATCATCTCACTGGAGCAGGCTGCAGAGAGAGAGCGGCCTACAGCTAGGGCCTGTCTTGTAAAGGTTCCACAGCCTCCTACAACAGCACTAGCAGCTGGGAGCACATATTTGATACACAGGCCTTGAGAAGTTTTGCATCCAAACTAAAGCAACAGTTAACTTATAGTTGCTTGACCTCTTCTAGTATTAGCCTAAATGCCATTCGCTGAGTCTGTAGTACTACTTTTTGCTATCTGGTAGTGCACTTTTTCTGTTAAGTACATCAAGTGGATTGGCACTTAAGATTAGTAGTAAGTAGTATATTTGCTTGTTGGATATTGATGAGCATCATTTTTTTGTTGTTGGTTGGTTTTGTTGATATATATTTGTGTATATATTCTTTGTCCATAGAATAATTTCAGTCTCTGATGATTTGACATGCCTGAAATGAAATATAATCAAAAAGTAATAAACCATAGAGTTAAATACTTCCCATGAAAAAATTACTTCAAATTAATGAAAATTTATCAGTTCATGTCTGTATTTATAAACTGCAGGGTAAACTGAGCAGTGATCTTATTCTGTAGATGTCAATTTAATTGGTTAAGAAACAATTTTAACTTTTCTTGTCTACTTTTGAATTTAGTTTCCTCTAAAAGTTATTTGTTTCTGAAATGACTCAAGCTTGAGAACAGAGAGAAGGAGGAGAGGAGGAGAGAGAAGGGGCTGGATAATGAGGTAGGGGTGGGCTGCTTTGACAAGCTTTTGGGGAGAATTTTTGGAGCGCATTTTCAAGTGATCTGACTTGTCACCTGGCTCCCACAGGTTCTATAGCCTTTCAATAGTGCCACACTGGGGACACAAAGCCTTTATCTGGTGGGTCTTTAGGGCACATTCTAGATCCTAACTATAGCTAGATGAAAACTGTAATACTTAGGTCTCAGAATTCATGTGCATTTCAATTATAAAGTATGCACTACATTAACTGAGCACTATATTCTCTGGTCCATTTTGTATAGTGATTATACACATGTAGTTCTTTCATGGAACCTCTTCAAGCAGTTAACAGGCTTAAATTGTATAGGGAATCTGCACGCCTATGCTACTATAACCTGAAAACACTGCCTGAAATATGAGAGTTGCTCTATAAACATTTGGCAAATCAGTATCATCCAAACTCATATTCTTTTAATACTGTTTAATACATCAAGTGTGGTAAATTTGGTGTTAGTAAGCACCCCCAGGTTAGTTAATTATTTTATATTTATCTAATACTTTCTTCCTGGCTGAATTCAGGAAGGATTATTCTTTAAATGAAAGTTTTTTTTTCTGTGCCTTTAAGTTTGCAGTTAGTTCTATAATCATTAAATGTTAGTGACTCTGAGAACTTAAAATGAATAGCAAAACAATTGTAGATACCTCCTGGCTTGTTTTTCATGAGCACTTAATCAGCAAGTGTTTGCTAAGACATCTTAGTCTTCTAACAAATTATTCTCTGGCTTCACTGTGGCCTTGTAGGTAGAACATGTGAAGGTTGCAGTATTAATATATAGGTAAGTTAGTTTATTTTGGCCCTATGACAGAAAGGTTGATCAGAGTTGGCATTTTATTTTTAGACTGTTTTCAAAATCATCTGTAAAAATGATAGTTAACAGTACTGTGCATTGACTTTATATTGACTCCTGTAACTTGTTGAGTTTAACTTGCAGATCTGGCTCTCTACCTATATTACTAACTTTTTAAAAAATGGGTAAATTATGCAGTTGCTTAATTGTTCTTTAACATTTATGTGAGCCCCCTTATTACCAAGTGCCTTCTCATCAAAGTTTTTCACTTCAGTTCAGTTTTACAATCCTAGACAATGTTACCAACACTTAGAAGTTTTGTAAGATTTTTGTAAGTTTTGTAACAATGCACAGATTTCTTGAAAGCCAGCTGCATGTGAAGGAACTGGCTTCTGATTAGGGCTTAGTTACTATTATGTGGTGTCCTTATAAATAAGCTACCCTAATTACAATGAAGAATTAGCAAATAAAAGAGACAGTAAAACCTACATTACATGAGAAGTATGTGCAGAGTTGTATATATTCCTCTGTGTACCTCGGTATCACCCAGATGGACATGTTTGTGATATTCTGTGTATGCTTTTCATGCAGTTTTTGAATACCAACTCTGCTTTCAGCATTGTCAACATTACAGATCACCAAGTAGATATACTATAGAGGAATCAACAGAGAAAAACTTAGTATCATCTTCACTGTCAACCCCAGTAACACCATATGTAGGGGTTAGATAAATTAGATTTAGAAAATATGTAAGAGTTTCTGATACTGTCTCTTAATTCCTGTAACCGATCTTTTAAATTATTATTTATCACTTATTAATTTATTACTAAATTTACTTATAACAAACACCAACAATTTCTTAACTATTAATCCTATAAATTCCTACAACCCCTTTAACCTATCCACTAAACCTATTGATAATTATAACAACTACTTTCATAACCTTTTAGAATGATATAGTCTCTGGGGCAGGTCCTCAGTCGTCAGGAACATAGTCTTTGTAGTAGATTCTTTAACGCACTTAGTCGTCCTTTTTCTGGATCTCTCAGATGTAGGTTTGTCAGGGTAAGTTGGTTATTGTAGTCTCACCTTAAATAAGGCTTTATGTTTTTTGTTTCTGTGGGAGACCCCAGCCGTCTGTAGGCCAACTTCTTTTGAATCAGGAACTCAGCTGCTCTGCCTCAGTCCTTAAAGCCAGGCACAGTTTCCCCTAGGCCACTGATCGGATAGATCAAACCCCTCCAGGCAAAAGCTGAGCCACAGGGTCCAGTCCTTGGCCTTTTGGTGTCCCGCTCATGTTTTCTTTGCTCACCGGCTTCTTTCTGCTTCAGGGAGAGAGCTGGCCATCAATGGCCAGCCCTTTTTTCAGCCGGACTCTTGGAGCTCTCTAGCATCAGGGGCCTCTTCTCTTTCTGGGCTCTATGTACTGTCCTTAAATAGGAGGAACTCTGTTTTAGCTTAATTTGGGCTCCGCCCACTTACAGCTGAAAACAATGTCAGGCCAGATACTTTGTTTCTTCAAGTCCATTAAGTCTTTTTTGTTTTCCTGACTTTAACCTTGTTTTTCAGTCTATTGAGTCTTTCCTGTTTTTCCTGACTTTAACCTTGTTTTTCAGTCTATTAAGTCTTTTCTGTTTTTCCTGACTTTATGTTGATAATGTTCTTCAGGCCCCGAATTAAGAGACAGTATCAGAAACTCTTATATATTTTCTAAATCTAATTTATCTAACCCCTACAACCAGACCTCTTTCTATAGCAATTCCAGTTGAAGGACAGAAGCACGCAGCCAGACATCTTTCAGTACATTTGGTGACGTGAACATTTAAATGGGTGGTTATGTTTTCAGGTCTGATAGTTTAGTTTTTACTGTTAAAGTGATGACATCGTCTTTTTCAACTAGCCTAAAATGTAATAGGTATCCAAGTTGCATTTTTTTATAATTTATTTTTTATTTCTTCAAGTTACATCTCAATCACAATCCCCTCCCTACTCCTCCCTCCAGTCCCACCCTCCCACCCTCCTCCCCTTCAACTCCCCATCCTCTTCCTTTTTTTTTAAGTTTAAGGTATTTCTTTTTCCCCCCAACAGCTCTCCCTTTCAGTCCAACAAATGGTTCTTTCTCTTATAACTATAAATACAATACAAAACAACAGAAATAAATAGGCCACAATTATGAGAGTTATATGGCTTAGCATACATTCCCAATGTCCAGTCCATATGTATTTGGCACCTGACTTTAACATTCTACTATCTAACCATCTCCATGAGTTGCTAAGAGACAAGCAACATTTGCTCATCTAAATATAAGAGATAGATAGGGCATCTTCAAAAACCTCAAGAGATCTGCAGAATATGACATTCAAAGATGTTTTCTTAACTTAAGATTTTTTTGATATCGAGACATGTCAGCTCCTGACAGCACCCCCTAATCTACTCCAAGTAGAAGATGAACATCGAAGAATCTCCAGTGGGAGATGATTGAATTAGTGGCAAGCCTTTCTCTTGGCAAGAGAAACCCCTTGCTTCAACTGTAGACAGACTGCTGTCCAAAAAGGACAAAACTTGGAAGCAGATAAGTCGACAGCCTAGCTCTGCCAAGACAGGGTAGGTAAGTCCTTCATAATTCCTGCTCTACAACCAATGTCTGTCAGAGAAATGGGGCCAAATGGCTGAAGATTGATGCTGTAATGTATGGAGAGAAAATGGGAACTGTCCAGGCAGCCACTGGTATGTCATTTTTTAGTTTTGGAAGCTGCAGGCCCTGCACTTCCTATATAATCAGATATATTTATCCCTCTCAGGTCTCTGAGGTGGTTGAAGACTAGATAGCTAGAGTCTCATAGTTAACTTTTGAGTTGTTTAGGAATCAAGAGGGTGTTCTGGATCTAAGAAGATATTTTTAAAATTGTGAGGCAAGTTAGTATGAAAGCTGAGTTAGATATAGAACTTTAAACCCAAGTTGCATTTTTATATGTACTTCATTGTTTGGTGTCCACCTCTCCCTTTCCTGTTGTACTCTTTCCTACCCAGTGTTCATTTATGTACTTTGCTCTATTGTCTTCCCTAACTTCCTTCCTTACTCTTCTTCTAGTCACTTGGGCCCATTTCTAGTTTCTGGCTTTTATCCAGTGTATTTACTATCATCTGGATATCTGTGTTAACAGACACTGACTTTCTTTATTCACTTTGAAATTGATTCACTGTTTAGAGATAAGATAAATCTTTCTAAAAAGACTGTTACAATAGATCCTGATGCTAGTATTGGTGTTCTAGTAAATTCTTTTTTATGAGTTTTAATTAATGATCAAAATCATGTTTTAAACTGATATTCTTTGTGATAGGATATTTAATACATTTGAATTCTAAGTGCTTCTGAAATATACTTTTAGATTTTTTTCCTTTTAATGATTATAAATAAATACCTTGTTTGGGCCTGTGGAGAAGGCCTAGTAAAGTGATTATTGGGCAAGCCTGAGAACTTGAGTTTGCTGTACACTCATAATCCCGGGGCTGATATCCAGGCTTATATCCAGACTATAACCTCCATAAAGTACATATATTACACTTTTAATCCCCGGAGAGGCAGAGATGGTAATTCCTGATATTTACTAGCCCAGCAACCTGGCCTAACAGTGAAGGTGCAGGATGATGAGTGGCCCTATCTCAAAAATACCCAGGAGGACGGCTTCTGAGGAGCAGCACTGCAGGTCAGCTTCTGGCCTCCACATGCACACAGGTGCCCACGTGAACACGAGCCCACATGCACACAGGTGAGCAGACCTGCATACACATGTGCCCACATGAATGTGAGCCTACATGTACAAAGCATTACAGATTGCCAGCATCATACTCACTGCTGCTTCTCGAAGATTAATAAGCATAGGCAGAAGAAATGATTTCTTCTCATTATATAGACCACATTCTTGTGTTTTGTTTCTGAGCTTCACGGTAATTTAAAATCATGTGCTATTTATTGTGCCAGAAGGCCCAGGGACTAAACAAGTCTAGCTTAGCTGGTTAGTATTAAGAGATCTGACCTCCTTAATCTCACTTAGATATGTCAGTGAAGTCTTTACAGAGGAATTATCATTGAATTTATAATGGATTTCTTAGACTCTTGTGTTGAAGGTGTGGTCCATGGAAAGTTCTGGAAACCTTCGGACACAGGATCTAGGTGAAGGTAGTAAGTCACTGAGGGCCTTTCCTTGGAGACTATCTTAACCCTAGCCTTTTCTTCCCCCTCTGTTCTTCCTGGCTGCCCTGAGGTAAGCAGGCTCTCCGGCCACACACTCCTGCCACTGTGATATTCTGCCTTGCTTCAGGCATAACGAAATGGAGAGAGGTGACCTCATAAACCCTAGGTCTAGAGAAGGTGTCTCCTCTTGAGCTGTGTTTCTTAGGTGCTTGTCATGATAAAAGCTCTGACTAACACAAGGAAATGAAAGCTAAACAGATGCCTTGTGTCAGTCGGATGGGTTATTGGTGCAGTTAAAATGGGAGATTTTGGTGAGATACCAGATGCAAGGGGGCAGAATGTCAGGGTAAGTTGCCTTTTTTTTTTTTTTCCTCCTCTAAAGGTAAATAAACAGAACAGTTGGAATTGATGGGATGGACTAAAAAGGAAAAGAAATAAGGACTGGAAAATTGCTTTTAGGAGGCTTTGGTTTAGGAGAAAATTTTGTCTTTGTTTAGGAGAAAATTTTCTAACAGGGTGTAATCTAACAGGTCACATTATGGGGATTTTAGTCTGGTCATAAATTGAGATATTCAAATCATGCAAACCTTTTTCCAATCCTTGGGTTAGAAGTTAGTGACTACTTGGCAGGAGAGGGGTTCTTTTGTGGTACTGGGATCAAACCTAAATCCTTATATGTTGTTAGTCAAGCACTGTATCATTGAGCTATATCCCAGCTTGATACTTAGCTCTAAGGATTTCTTCAATGAAGGTGTTCTGAAACATTTAATGGTTGCTACTATTTAGTTCTCTCTCCCTCCCTATTTCCCCTGCCCACTCTCTCTTTGCACCCTCCCCATGTATGTACGAGTGTATTTAGTTATTGTAAAGCTAACCTTCACCATTTCTTAAATCTGAATTCCAGGTTTCTAATTCCTAGATGAACTTAAAATTAGTAACCTATAGAGCTTGGCTGTAGACAGCACTTGTTTTGAGGGTGTAGAGGAATGATAAAGGAAAAGGAAATAATGTAAGACATTGAAAAATAAGTCAGATACATTTTTATGTATTGTCCAGACAGCTGCTAATGTTCTGCTGGAGAATGGCAATAGCAGCAGGCACTGGTGTGGAAGGAAGGGAGGTGCTGTTTTGCATAGACCGCATTGGAAGTGGAGAGAAGACAGCCATGAGGCTATGTTTAGGATATAACTTTAATTTTGTTTTTGTTTTGAGACAAAGTCTCACTGTGTAACCCAGTCTGGCCTTGGACTGTGATTCTCCTAGGTAGGCCTCCCAAGTGCTGGGGCGATAGATGTACACCATGCCTGGTGGGTATAATTGTACATTTGACATGAGCTTGGAAGAGATTCAGAATGAACCCAAGGTATAGTGAAAGGGAAAGCTAAGGCTAAATCTTTGAAAGCTGGTAAAAGTGGATACTATATCTAAAAACAGAACAATGGCAAGACCTATTTGTTTATAAATGAAAGCAAAACAAAGTTATCTACTGGAGGAAAAAGTCCATGGCTAGGAAGCGCAGAAAAGTTTAACAGAGTAATGAATACTGAGAGAAATTGAAATGCTAAAAAAGTGACTTTCCTTAAAATGTCATCGGTAAGCATACTTTGTAAATGCTTCATCCACAGAACTTACATTATTATAATTGGCATTGCATGGGGGTGAGTAATGTGCTCCCGGTTATTGCCAGCTTTTGTTTTGCAACAAGTAACACTGTATGTAAAGTCTACTCTTAGTGAAAGTCCTTTTGAAAATGCTTCACCTGTGTTCGCAGTTTCTGGGCTCTGAGGCAGATAAGGAGTCACTTGTTTTTATCTACAGACAGTGGTGGGAAGAACATAAAAGATGGACCCCAGGTTGTAACAATGTCTGTAAGGATAAGAACTGCAACTTTTATTTACACTTTATTTGCAGAATTCTCTGTCTATATATATGGATGTGTGTGTGTTTATATATATATATATGTATATTTATGTATGTATATATTGTTGTTATTATTACTTTAGACAAGGTCTCCCTATGTAGTTCTGGATGACCCGTAATGCCATATGTAGACCTGGCTGGCCTCAAACTCAAGAGAGGTTTGCCTGCCTCTGCCTCCTAAGTACTAGGATTAAAGGCATGTACTACCATACCTGTCTGTATATATTTTTATGCTTATAGTTTTTTCATCATAGTTTCTACAGTGGCTTTTTAGATATAGATACTCATTTTCCTATTTAATATATTATAGAACTGAAAAGCTCAAGCCACTCAAGTTTATTATTTGAGCTTCTTGACTAAAATACAAAACTGAGATTTCTGTCTAGTCTATTTGACTTTTAAAGACTATGTTCTCTGCATGCCTATGTAGTTTTTTTTTTTTTTTTTGGTTTTTCGAGACAGGGTTTCTCTGTTTAACAGCTCTGGCTGTCCTGGACTCGCTTTGTAGACCAGGCTGGCCTCGAACTCGCAAAGATCCACCTGCCTCTGCCTCCCAAGTGCTGGGATTAAAGGCGTGCGCCACCACCACCCGGCGCCTATGTAGTTTTATGATGTGTTTAAAAGCTAAGTTTTACCATTTTGATGGCAGCATTCACCCCAGAGTGGAAGCACACTCCCTCATTGTTACCTTTTCTTCTCTGCTAGCTTGGAAGAATGTACTGACACTTTATTTGCTCCAGTGATTACAGTGGTATTTATTATTGTAGACTAACTCAGCTAGTTACTTTATAGTGTTAAGTCTACTGTTGTTGCTCTTGTTACTGTAGCATTTTATTAGAGAAGGGCTTGTATGTAACCTAGGAAAGCCTTAAAATTGAAATCTTCCTGCCACTGCCTCCTAAATGCTAGAAGAGCAAGTGTATATAGCACTGTGCCAACCCAAGAAATGAACAAATATCTATCTACAAACCATTTAAGTTGTGATGAATACTACACCAGTAGAATCTGAATTCCAGTCATCCTAGAAGACTCTTGAGTGCTTCTTTTTATTCCATTGTTTTAGATGAAGGGAGTGAGGCATAGAAAGTTTATCTGCCCCAGCTTACACTACTGATTGATAATAGAGCACAGACACTACCAATTTGACTGTTGGGCTCCTAATCACATCACACTCCCAACACCCTTACATGTTGATATATCCATTTACATTCAGTGTGTATGCAGGCAATTTGTATTTTTAATATAATTGTGTAGACACAAAACTGATGCACTGACTTCAGTGAGAACAGAAATAATATTCTAGAAATGCAGTGGTTCCTCATGACACATTAATAGAAATCAAGAAGTTCATGGGGCTAGAGAGTTGGCTCAGAGGTTAAGAGCACTGGCTGCTCTTCCAGAGGTCCTGAGTTCAATTCCCAGCCACCACATGGTGGCTCACAACCATCTATAAAAGATCTGGTGCCCTCTTCTGACCTGCAGGTGTACATGCAGACAGAACACTGTATACAAAATAAATAAAATCTTAAAAAAAAAAGAAGAAGAGAAATTCACTTACCAGAGTTCAAGGGTGAATCACTGTCCAGTGATTGTCTTAATTGGTATCCTTAAGTTTTCTGTAATTTTGTTTATTATAATTAATAAGCCTGATGGTGGTGGCACATGCCTTTAACCCAGCACTTGGGAGGCACAGGCAGGTGGATCACTATGAGTTCGAGGCCAGCCTGGTCTATAGAGCAAGTTCTCTGTGTAAGGGCTATACAGAGAAACCCTGTCTCAAAAAACCAAAAACGTTTTTGCTTATTATAATTATTAGAAGTGTTCACCTATGTGTGACATACATAGTACCATTTATCGTTATACCCTAGGCTTCAAAATAATAGGATTAATTATTTTAGAATACATATAGTTATGAAATTTATAAAAAATTTAATATCGGGACTAACTGAAATTCTTTGGTCTTACAAAAAAAATTACAAGGAGCAGAAAGCATTGTCTTTTTAAAAATGGAGGTTGGAGTACTTATGTGGACCATTTCCATTTCAGTTTGTTTTCCCTTTTTTTCTTTCTGTATTGTGTATTCCACAAACCATACATTAAAAGTTGATTAAGATTCTCCTCTCAGTACTCAAAGGATGAAAAACTGCTATCCTGTAGTTTGAAAAATAATCCCAAGTATTACCTAAGATGGAATTTGAAACAGCACGGAGTTAGTAAAACCTAGCCAGTCACTAGAGGGCAGAGAAGTACTGTATTTTTGTCCTACTTGAAATTTTTAGTTTTAAAAATTCCTGAACATGATAGAAAAAATATATTGATGCACAACGGAATAGAAGTTTGTTTTTTTTGTGTTTTGATTTTGTATTCCTGTTGTCCTGTAAAATCCAATATTGTGTTTCACACACACTTGTATTGAAGGAGCTTTGCAGGAAGTTGCAAAAAAAAATGCTTCTGAAAGGGTGTAAGTATTGCTCAAGAGGAAATACTCTTGGTTACAGAGAGGGTGATCATCTGTACATGGAGTAGCCTGAGATGGTACTGCAATGTAAATGGTCAGGTGCAACTTTAAGACAAGTTTTAGCACTAGTTCTGCTCACCGTTGAGATTTCACTGAAGTAAACTCTATCTTTTCTTTTTCCTGGTCAGTTAAAATATGTTGGATCATTAATTAGGATGTTGAAATTTCAAAGTTGTAAAAGCAAATGAATGAATTCTAGCTCTTTTTAAAATTTTTATATTTTATCTGGTTACTTCACTCAATTTTGTTTCTGTTCTAAATTTTCTATTATCCTGATGTACTTTTATTGTTTTTTTCAATACATTTAAAAATATTCTTAAAATATTTTTAATAAAATATGGAACAACAAGAAGTCCAGAATAGCTAAATCAATCCTGTAAAATAAAAAAGCATCTGGAGGTATCACCATCCCAGATTTCAAGCTGTACTACAGAGCAATAGTAATAAAAACAGCATGGTACTGGTATAGAAACAGACCAGTGGATCAATGGAATCAAATTGAAGACCCAAACATGGACCCACACACCTATGGCCAACTAATCTTTGACAAAGAAGCCAAAACCGCACAATGGAAGAAGGACAGCATCTTCAACAAATGGTGCTGGTCCAACTGGATGTCCACTTGCAAAAGAATGAAATTAGTCCCATACCTATCACCTTGTACAAAACTTAAATCCAAGTGGATCAAAGACCTTAACATAAGGCCGGCCACACTAAATATACTAGAAGAAAAAGTAGGAGAAACCTTCGAACTCATTGGCACAGGTGACAACTTCCTGAACAGAACACCAACAGCTCAGGACCTGAGATCAACAATCAATAAATGGGACCTCATGAAACTGAAAAGCTTCTGGAAGGCAAAAGACACTGTCATTCGAACAAAACGGCAACCAACAGACTGGGAGAAAATCTTCACCAACCCCACATCTGATAGAGGGCATTCAAAAAATGGGAGACGGAGCTAAATAGAGAATTCACAAAGGAGGAATCCCTAATGGCCGAGAGACACTTGAAGAAATGCTCAACATCCTTAATCATCAGAGAAATGCAACTCAAGACGATCCTGAGATTCCATCTAACACCTGTCAGAATGGCTAAGATAAAGAGCTCAAATGACAGCACATGCTGGCGAGGGTGTGGAGAAAGGGGAACCCTACTCCATTGCTGGTGGGAGTGCAGGCTTGTGCAACCACTATGGAGGTCTGTCTGGCGATATCTTAGAAATCTTGGAATAACCTTGCCTCAGGACCCAGCCATACCACTTCTGGGTTTACACCCAAAGGACCCCTCACGGAGACATAGGGAAGTCTCCTCATCTATGTTCATAGCAGCCTTATTTGTAATAGCTAGAAACTGGAAACAACCCAGATGTCCCTCAACTGAAGAATGGATTAAAAAACTGTGGTACATCTATACAATGGAATATTACTCAGCTATCAGAAACAATGAAATCATGCAATTTGCAACCAAATGGATGGATCTAGAGAAGCTCATCCTGAGTGAGCTAACCCAGACTCAGAAGGATGCACATGGCATCTATTCACTTATAGTAGGATTTTAGCTATATCGTACAGGATATCTGTACTACAACCAACACACCAAAAGGAACATGGACATAAACTTTTTTTTTCTTTTTCTTTTTCCTTTTCCTTTTTTTCTTTTTCTTTTTCCTGTACCTTTTTATCTTTTTCTTTTTCCTTCTTTTTTCTTTTTTCTTTTTCCTTTTCCCTTCTCTTTTCCTCTCTTTTTTTTTTGTTGATATTCTTTGTTTTTGTGGGTTTGTGTGTTTGTTGGTCTTTTTTTTTTAGTATTCCCCCAGTAGCAAGGAGACACCATTCACTGGCAGTACTGCCTCGTAGGCCCCCGGTGAATGAAGAGGCGCTTGGCCCTCATATGACTCCTGATCTGTGGTGAGAGACTGTTAGGCAGGGACAGTCCACCCAGAGGAACAAGACGGAAGGGCCAGGGGGTAGAGCATGGGAGGGTGGGGCTGGGAAGCGGGAAAAGAGGACAATATGATAAGGATGTAACCTGAAGCAACAAACAAGTAAATTTATTAACAAAAAAAAATATTTATTTATTTTACTTTCATGTGCGTTGGTGTTTTACCTGCATGTATGTCTGTATGAGGGTATTGGATCACCTGGAACTGGAGTTATAGACAGTTGTGCACTGCCATGTGGGTGGTGGGAATTGAACCAGGGTCCATTGGAAGAGCAGCCCAAACTCTTAACTGCTGAGCCATCTCTTCAGCCCTAAAAATATTCTTAGTAACATACTTTGTTCATTGTTCTATAGGATAGAAAAAATAAATTAGGTAGAATTTGAATTTTATTTAATAAAAATTTATATTATAACATCCACTTTTTGAGAGAATAATATTCCTTTAATATCAACAATGACACTGCTCAGCACCATAGGAGGAGATAGAAGAGAGAGAAGACAGTTGGACTTTCTTTCCCTACTCACCCTGGACCTGAATAGTAGAACCCAAACAGGTTAGGATCCACACTCAGTGAAGAGGAAGGAAGGGGCTGGAAACCAAGGCTTGAAACTTAAAAAAGGACGGCAAACTGGGAGAGGCCTGGCACCATTTGTGGTACTATTGTTCCACAATTGTGGACTCCGAACGAAAAACCAAGTTACGATTGCAGACTTCTCTGCCTCTGACTTTTCTTCGGCTGCTTACTCCCTGCAATTCTGTCAACTCTATCTCTATCCTCTGGTTATCTTCATGCTTGCTTTCTCTCTGTGTCTCTCCTGACTGTCTCTGGTCTTTCTCTGTTTTTCTTATCCCAGGCACCCTCAGGAAGACCCCAAGCCTCTAGCAGATGGTATCATCTCCAGCATGTTATAGATGTGGAGGAGTCCCTGGAATATTGAGAAATACCAAAGGCGAATTGTCCCACTGTAGTAAGTCAATCAGCATTTATATAGTGTCTACTGTTCGAAGTTCAGTTGGTGATACCTTGGGAGAAAAATAATAAGTTAGAAGACAGTGGAAAAGACACAGATTTGTCCTTTCTTTTTGGGGGTCTTGTAGGTTGGCCTCACATGCAATTGAAAACATTTTTAAAAGCTGACAATTATATAAATAAGTTGTGTTGTTTGCATGCTAAAGAGATATATGGTCAATGTTGTATAGAAATCCAGGTGATATTAGACAGATTTCCTGTGTGAATTTAAAGTGTGTGTTTGAAATACTATTGGAAGAACTAAAAGGAGAGTATGGGAGAAATTTGTTCGGTCTTTGGCTAGCGTGCTCACTTGCCTCAGGGACTCTCTATTTGGGATGGTAGTCAAAGAAACTTGATAAATTTTGGCCTACCAAAACTAAATTTCCATTTCACTAAATGTCTTGGGGGGGCATCATGAGTATTGAAAATAGTTCTGTTTGTGAGTGGCTATGTTAAAACACAAGCAAATAATGTATTTTTGAACTTTACTCTTGAAAATTATATGTTTTCTAATTAAGGTGAAAAATAGTTGCTGTTTGTCTGGGCTCCATATCTGCAGCCTGAATTTGTAGTCCTAAAGGGGCTTTAGGTCCATATTTGCATCACAGCAACCTATGTTGTGTGTCATAGCCCTAACACACAGAGAGTGCATTGGACTTTACTTTGTTAGAATTGGTTTGTTTTGGAGAGAGAATGCATTTTCCCCCTTTTTACAGCAAGTGTAATAAATATCTTTGACTTTCCTACTTCATTCTTCTGAAATAAAGCTTGAGTTCTGCCCTCTTGCCTCTACTTCTCCCCCATTCCTGTGGCTGGGACCAGAGTGACACATCCTACCCTTTTACCTGCTGAACCACTTCTTCCCAGGTTTTTCCTCACACATATACAATTTTTTTGAGTTGTATTAGCCATTCTTGGAGCTGACTGGTCTGTGTATCTGTTGCTGGAAGCAAGTAGTTCCTGGCTCTCTGCTCTGGTTCTTCCCCTAGCAACTCCTGTTAAATGGTAGAGAGGCTTGTCCTTTTCTTGCTACCCTCACTCAGTCTTCCCATGCCAATTCTTTTTTTTTTCTAATAAATAGATTTATTTATTTGTTGCTTCAGGTTACATCTCCATCATATTGTCCTCTTTCCCTGTTCCCAGCCCCACCCTCCCACCCTCTATCCCCTAACCCTTCCATCCCACTCCTCTAGAGTGGAGTGTCCCTACATAACAGTCTCCCGCCCCAGTTGAGAAGTCATGAGGGCCAAGAGCCTCCTCATACACTGGGGGCCTACAAGGCAGTACCACCAGTGAAAAATGTCTCATTGCCAGGAAGAGAAAACTAAAAAACAAACAAACAAACAACAACAACAAAGTCTATGTCCATGTTCCCTTTGGTGTGTTGGTTGTAGTATAGATATCCTGTACTATATAGCTAAAATCCTACTATAAGTGAATAGATGTCATGTGCATCCTTCTGAGTCTGGGCTAGCTCACTCAGGATGAGCTTCTCTAGTTTATCCATTTGGCTGCAAATTGCATAATTTCATTGTTTCTGATAGCTGAATAATACTCTATTGTGTAGATATACCATAGTTTTTTAATCCATTCTTCGGTTGAGGGACATCTGGGTTGTTTCCAGTTTCTAACTATTACAAATAAGGCTGCTATGAACATAGATGAGGAAATTTCCTTATGATTCCGTGAGGAGTCATTTGGGTGTATACTCAGAAGTAGTATGGCTGGGTCCAATCCTGTACAATAAAAAAACATCTGGAGGTATCACCATCCCAGTTCTCAAGCTGTGCTACAGAGCAATAGTAGTAAAAACAGCATGGTATTGGTATAGAAACAGACCAGTAGATCAGTGGAATCGAATTGAAGACCCAGAAATGGACCCACACACCTATGGCCACCATTTGACAAAGAAGCCAAAACCGCACAATGGAAGAAGGACAGCATCTTCAACAACTGGTGCTGGTCCAACTGGATGTCCACTTGCAAAAGAATGAAATTAGACCCATACTTATCACCTTGTACAAAACTTAAGTCTAAGTGGATCAAAGACCTTAACATAAGGCCGGTCACACTAAATATACTAGAAGAAAAAGTGGGAGAAACCCTCGAACTCATTTGCACAGGTGACAAATTTCTGAACAAAACACCGACAGCTCAGGACCTGAGACCAACAATCAATAAATGGAGACCTCATGAAACTGAAAAGCTTCTGGAAGGCAAAGGACACTGTCATTCGAACAAAACAGCAGCCTACAGACTGGGAGAAAATCTTCACCAACCCCACATCTGACAGAGGGCTAATATCCAAAATCTACAAAGAACTCAAGAAATTAAATGCCAAGAAACCAAATAATCCAATCAAAAAATGGGGGACGGAGCTAAGCAGAGAATTCACTAAGGAGGAATCCCTAATGGCCAAGAGACACTTGAAGAAATGCTCAACATCCTTAATCATCAGAGAAATGCAACTCAAGACGACTCTGAGATTCCATCTCACACCTGTCAGAATGGCTAAGATCAAAAGCTCAAATAACAGCACATGCTAGTGAGGGTGTGGAGAAAGGGGTACCCTATTCCATTGCTGGTGGGAGTGCAGGCTTGTGCAACCACCATGGAGGTCAGTCTGGCAAAATCTTAGAAAACTTGAAATAGCTTTGCCTCAGGACCCATGCCAATTCTTATGTGATAGTTTTCAAACAAGCTTTGTTTGTAAGCTCCTCTCAACTAAGCAGCAAAAGCATAGGAAGGCAGAGATCAGCTGCAAAGGGTAGAGGACATTGAGCATCTTAGCTTTCTGTATATCATAAGCATCTCTCCCAAAGGTCCCAGTGGAGAGTTCAGTATTTGATCTAAATTGATCAAAGAGAAGATCTAAATGATTCTAAATAGAGAAGCTTATCTTGAGTGAGCTAACCCAGACTCAGAAGGATGCACATGACATCTATTCACTTATAGTAGGATTTTAGCTATAGAGTACAGGATATCTATACTACAACCAACGCACCAAAGGGAACATGGACATAGACTTTTTATTTTTATTTTTTTTTGTTTGAATTTTAGTTTTCTCTCCCTGGCAATGAGACACTTTTCACTGGTGGTACTGCCTTGTAGGCCCCCAGTGTATGAGGAGCCTCTTGGTCCTCATATGACTTCTGAACTGGGGCGGGGGACTATTATGTAGGAACACTCCACTCCAGAGGAGTGGGATGAAAGGTTTAGGGGGTAGAGGGTGGGAGGGCGGGGCTGGGAAGGTGGGAAAAGAGGAGAATATGATGAAGATGTAACCTGAAGCAACAAATAAATTTATTTATTAGAAAAAAAGATTTATTCTAGAAAAAAAGAGTTATGCAAGGATAGAATTTTAAATGTAAAAAATGAAAAAGGATGAAACATTTAATGTAGAATTTATTTTTGGTAAAATTCATTTATATCTAAATCAAGTTTGAACTTGAAAGAAAATCATCTTAGATTTTTTTTTAAGTACTAGATTACTTATCATTAAAAGTATAGTTGTTAGTCTCCCACCTGAAGCTTTCATATACTGCAGACACCTGAGATCTACTGTTAGCGAGTATGTGCTGGAGAGCTATCTATCTACTGGATGGCTCTATCTACTGGATGCTGGGTAGCTCTATCTACTGAATGCTGGATGGCTCTATCTACTGAATGCTGGATGGCTCTATCTACTGAATGCTGGATGGCTCTATCTACTGCATGCTGGATGGCTCTATCTACTGGATACTGGATAGCTCTATCTTCTGGATACTAGGGAGCTCTATCTCCTGGATACTGGGTAGCTCTATCTCCTTGATACTGGGTAGCTCTATCTCTTCGATACTGGATAGCTCCATCTCCTGGATACTGGGTAGCTCTGTCTCCTGGATACTGGGTAGCTCTGTCTCCT